>CAKALG010039469.1:0-13959 GCA_916700815.1 Helicolenus hilgendorfi
CTAGCAGATTCCTGCTGGCTAGCTCACGCTGTTGTTTCTTCTTCTTCTCAGTAAAAATGGCGGCCGATAGTGCCTTAAACTTGCATTCTATCTAACAGCCAACAGGGGGCGACTCCTCTAGTTGCAAAAAGAAGTCTGATTGTATAGAAGTCTCCGAGCAAAAGAGCCTATACTTCTCACTTGATTTATTACCTCAGGAAACATTGTAAACATGAGTTTATGGTCTCAATCACTAGTTTCATAAATAGATAGAATAGATAGATGAAGCAGGGGAAGCTTTAGGGCATGTATACCTTGTGATTGACAGGTCATTACCACGGCGTTGGTTATTTGTGAGCTCTCTTAATAAACAGCTCACAAATACATAGTTTCAAATACAAATACATAGATGTGTTTTTGGACAGAATAATAAGGTGTAAGGCAATCAATCATATTAATAAATCAAACTTCATAAATCACACAGAAGAGGACAACAGTGATGTGGCCTGACCTAATATGAATGTACACTATAACCAGCAAATTTCACAGCAAATTGTGGAGGATTATGGATGAGCATCATTATTGATTTACCATGTATTGTCATTTTTACCAGTACTCATATGTTTTAAATATTTTATTTTAAACACAGAACTTCACATAAAGTATGTGAAATTATTGTCCCAGTCCAGAACCATTGGTGTCTTACACTAACCCTGCATCTCTGATTTTGCCATTTCCATCTGTTTTTAACAGCCGACCAACATGTAGAACATTTGATTCCACAACATAACATCAAAAAGGACATTGAATCTAGTTGTGTCTTTTTGCAAAGTACTGTTTTATATCTTCCAGCTGGTGTAAAGCCTGTCACTTTGTTGCCAGAAGGGATTTATTCATATTTGATGAATAATTAAATAGAATTAGTACACACACAATGACATTTGTCAACAATTAGCCAGGCAGTTGTACTACATTCTGTATTGTTTTGTTGCTATTCTATCAAATATTAACAAGCATTATAAACTGCAATAGCATGTTTCTATTTAATGCTGTATAGAGTTATAGACTTTATTTAGTTAGGGAATCTCTTCCCTTCTCTACAAGAACAAATGACAAGACATACAAGACAATCCAGTCACACACACAGACACCAATTCCAACATTTACAAGTATGTTAAAAGTACCAGTGAGTACAGCCTTATAGTCCCTCAGAGGAATGAATGTCTTTAACTTCAGTTTGTTTTGCAGTTCATTCCAGTAGTGAGGTGTATGGTACTGGGAGCCAGTCTATCCCAGTTCAGAGTTGGTATGAGGAACTTTTAAAGGGGACATATCATGCTCATTTCCAGATTCATACTTGTATTTCGGGTTTCTATTAGATCATGTTTACATGCTTTAATGTTCAAAAAACACATTATTTTTCTCATCGTATCTGTCTGAATATACCTGTATTCACCCTCTCTGTGAAATGCTTCGTTTTAGCGCCTGTCTCTTTAAGACCCCGTATTGCTCTGATTGGCTTGTGAGAAAAATATGTTGCAACTTTGCAAAGGTAAATCTCAAGCTGTGGCCAGTATATTCTAACTAGAAAATGTCTTTCCTGCTAAAAATGTGTGGGAATGCTGACAGCTGAAATGAATTGCAAAGCACTGCTGAAAACACAGAACTGAATTGTAAAACTGGTTGTAGTACTGAGTTGAAAGCTGGTAAGAGCTGAAATACATTGCTAGAAAAGCAGGAAGCTAAACTGTAATACTGTCAAAGTTGGAAATTGAAATTAATTAACTCGTTAGACAGAAAGTAGTTTTTGGCTGGAATAAACTTTTTTTCATTAGAATCATAAGTACTTGGACAGAAAGTAGTATTTGGCTGGAACAAATCTTTAAAACTGTAAGTGCATGGACAGAAAGTAGTACTTTGGAGGAATGAACCTTTAAAACAATACGTTATTAGATACAAAGTAGTAATTTGGGCAGAATGAACCTTTAAAACTATAAGTCATTTAACAGAGCGTAGTATTTGGGCAGAATGAACCTTTAAAATTCTAAGTCGCTCGACAGAAAGTAGTATTTGGATGGTATGAACCTTTAAAGCTGTAAATTGTTAGACTGGCTTTGTTGCCAGCATGGCAGCTCCCACAACCTGACGTACACATCTGAAATGACCTGTGATTGGTCAAAGTAGATTTTTTAAAAGTGAAAACAGAGCCATGATGAGGTGCAGAAGTCTAGTTATCTCTCAGAACACTTGAATTACAATATGCTGAAAGGTTATTATGGGATTTGTGCCCAATGATGCCAAAAATATACTGCCTACTGCCGCTTTGAGCTGTGGTCTACCTTGGCTATATTCACTATTTTCCCAAACCTATTGACTATGACACCACCACTACCTTCATCATGACAGTGTAAAGGTGAGGGTGACTGATCACATGTACGGTAGCAGTTTATCAACACACTGACAACATATTGCAGGCAGTGGCCTCAGGCCGTAAGATGGCACAGTGTTTGTATGGCCGTGCGTGTCCTGAAGGCTGTGTGCCCCACATATTATCATGAGTACGGCTCTGTTTGTGCTAGAAGGGGGCGTTCACACTCTCATGCAGTGCAGAAAATAGGTTTTTAGCACACTTGACGTCACGGCCATAGATCGGTTTTGGTTTTCCTCCAAAGTTTGTAGATTGAGAAGATGAATCACTCTGTCGGTGCAATCCAGGCCCTAACTGCTGAGTTGAAAAGGTTGGTGTTAAGGGAACAGTTAACCCAGTACAAATAAAACATAAACTGCTTGTGATCTCGAGCAATGCTGAGAGTTCGAGGTCCTTTTTATACAATAGAGGCTAATGGAGAATCTATATTAGTGGTTCTCAATAGGTGGGATGTAAGGCAGTGGCAGCTGGTGACTCAAAAAAGTGGGGAGAGAAGGAGGAAAAACAACCCACGGCATCGTAATATTTTACACTAGTTGGCTACTTTCTTTCTTTTAAACAAAACAACATAAATCAAAATCAGTATAACAATAAAAAAAGAGCCAGCCAGGGGTATATCACATTGAAGAAATATATTAAAACCTCTTTAAATATGATCAATGACACATTTGCAAAGGTCTTTATGTCTTTATTAATTTCTGCATGTATGGGATTGACGGGGAAATGTTTATGAATAATTTTGACGGGCACTTCCTTTTTATGAGGAAGAACCCAGACCTTCTTCCAACAGCCTATATATAATTTACAAATCAATTCCAATATGCTGTGATGACATATCAACATCTCTTTGAAACAGGGCAGGTATGGCTCTCTTATTATTTTCATGGGGATGTAGTGACAAACATATACTGGAGTCAGCTGGGTTGGACTTATCTCTACTTTCTTATCCAGTAAAACAACTTTTAAGATCACTGCAGTCTCGATATGGGGATGAACCTCGCGTGTGCGTCAGTCTCACTAGAAGCCTGTCAGTCCAACGAGAGGTAACGCTAGCACCCTATACGTTACAGTGGGAACCCTTAGACCCTTTACACAGATTTAAATGTAAACATTGTAAATGTGTCCCAGTTTATTCCTGGTTGCAGTGGATGTGAATGTCATCAGCTGACAGGAAGTACACATGGACCCAAGCTGTTGCCTAGCAAAGCAATTCTGTTGCAATTTTGTTAAGATTTTGCTGCAATTTTGTCGCAATTCCGTCAAAATGCGCTAAAACAGAGCGTTTAAAGGACCCGTATTGTAAAAAGTGAGATTTTCAGGTCTTTCATATTATAAAGTAGGTTTAAGTGCTAAATAAATACTGTTAAACTATCAAAACACTCAATATACAGAGAAATACACACAGCCCGTATTCAGAAATTGCAAGTTTGAAACAAGCCATTAGGATTTCTGTCCATTTGTGATGTCACAAATATACAATATTTAGACCATTACACATAAAATTAAATGTAAACATTCTAAATGTGTTCCAGTTTACTCCTGTTGCAGTGTATGTAAATAACATCAGCTGACAGGATGTAAACATGGACCCAAACTGTTGCCTAGCAACGCAATTTCCTTGCAATTCCATTGAAATGCACTAAAACGGAGCGTTTTAGACTGAGGTTAAATACAAGTATATTCAGGCAGAAAGTATGAGGAAAATAAAGTTTTTTTTAACATTACCGCACGTAAACATGTTCTAGTAGAAACACAAAATACAAGTATGATCCTGAAAATGAGCACGATATGGGACCTTTAATTTGGTGCAAAGTGAGGTCATTACCTCGTCTGCCACCTGATAGAGGCGTCAAGTTAGCAATAATTAACCCTAATAGAACCAGATGTGCTTGTTATTTTTTGTAGTAAGCTATAATTCTACCATCAAAATAAAAGCAAATTAAAATGTACAACATTGGCCTACTAAGCTTTGCACAAAATGTTTTTTAAAAAACGCCCCAGTGGAATTATTGACTGAACAGGAAACAGTGCTGAGAAATAGTCCAAATGGGTTTATTTTGAAAATGTTGGACAGGAAATGTTGTCGGTTAATTGAGGCTGAGTTTACCGGCGGTCACCTGCTGCAGCAGAGCAGAGCTGGAGGAGAGCTGGTGGAGAGCAGAGTGGATGAGCATCTCCTCCCTACACCGTCTCTACACGTCAGGATGATGATGAGTGTCAGCACACAGAGAGGACAGTACCGGGGGACACGGTGTCTGTCCTGAACCCCCCCCAACCCCCTCCACAAAAAAAACAAACAACGCATTTCAGGGGACACATCTCACTGACAGACATCGACTCTTCCAGCTCAGCTCGGATGATGCTGGTCCACCGTTAAAGGGGATTTTTTGGGGGGAACCGGACTCTGTCGGAATTTCGCCAAAATTACGACGGGAATCAAGTACAGCTCCCTGTCTCCCGGTAACGGGAGAGACCACCGGCCGCTCGTGATGTCTCGTGCAAAGGAGCGGCTGAAAGGCGGGAATGAGACCAAGGACAGCGTCACTCTGCTGCCGTGCTTTTATTTTGTAGAGGTGAAATATCTATCTATCAATCAATCAATCAGTCTATCTATCTGTTTATCTATCTATCTATCTATCTATCTATCTATCTACCTATTTATCTATCTACCTATCTATCTACCTATCCATCTATCCATCTATCTATCTATCTATCTATCTATCTCTACCTATTTATCTATCTCTATATCTATCTATCTGTCTATGTGACTGGTTGGCAGGCTGCTGTCTGTCTGATATGGTTGACTGATATATTGGTTCTCTGACTGGTCAGCACTGAATGCCACAATCAGGTTAAACTAATGATGCTAATTATTAATATGAAGTTATGATTGTGATTCTGTAGGCTACTGAGATACCACATATCAATGAGCAATACAGGCTGGTGATCCTGGTATCATCAAGACCCCCATGCAGCTTGATATAGCAGTGATACTGAATCTGTATTCACCTCATCCCTGTTTACCCTGCTCTTTTTTTTTTGCAGCCAGTGACACAGCAGTCTCCACAGGATATTATGATTCATTGTTGTGTATATACGGCAATCTATGTGGGGCAGGATGCAAAGATTTATACATTTATATGTGCAAGTGCCTCATCATTCGTGTATCATCTGTCAAAAATGATAGGAAAAGAGTGAGGAGAACCACGGTGTTTATAGACGACTGTGAATGACAACAACCATCCGAATAGGAACAGTTTCATGCCTAACACTAACTAACACATTTTTACACACGACATCCATTTGATCATCAGTATTAGATAATGTCCCTGTCAGACCGCTGTGTTGCACTGACTCTCTCACAGTCATTGTTCCTCGCCCCAGGACTGAAGCCTACAGTGATGCTGCATTTAGTTCATACGCCTCCAGACTGTGGATCAGCCTTCCTGTAGGCTCCACAATGTGCACTTCTGTTAACATTTAAAACTACTATTAGCATTATTACTATTAGTAATAGTAGTGGTGGTAAAAGTGGTCTGTTAGGATCACCTTTGTTTGGACATAACCTACATTTCCAGGAGGCCTACTGTGATAGTAACATATTGAGATATGAACACAGAAGATCACTGCATAGTCTCTGACAGGGCAGCCCTGGTGTGTGAGGGCCTCACGCCACTTGCTTGTTGTGATTTTGCAGTATTTTTCTAGTCAAAGTTACTATTATTATTACCCTGTGTTACTGACGGTAAAGGACCATTTCAATAATGTATACAGTGTTTCCCTCATAATTTTCCCCTTTTTTATTTTAATGCCACAAATATCCCCTCCATTGTTTCCCCTCTATTCATTCTGCAGCGGCGCACCGCCGTGCGTCCACGTGTCTGTGGTTACTTCACATGCCTGTAATGACAGCAGGACAGTCTGTTATAACAACTAGATTTGGGTCGATTTCCGTTTTTTTTCCCAGTGTACTAGCTTACACCGGTTTGATTTTATGGCCAACCTGTTGAACCTGCATTTGTCATTATGACACATTCTGGCAAATTAAAAAGTAGCGGACATCAGCAACAGGTGCCGACAATGTCACGGCGTTAAATCCAGCTTTTATTGCATTAGTAATAAGCAATATGTGATTAACATTATGTTTGTTTATAAATGGACTAACGGAGCCACTAGTGTCCGACAGGCTGTGCACATCTGCCGAGCTGAGGCCGGTGACTTTGACATTACACTGGCAACACGAAGGAAATTTCAGCAGAGGAGGGAGGGGGTGCATGCCACATGCTGTGTTTGTTTATTAGAAAGTTATTTTTGGGGGTGACGAGACAAGACGGGTTTCCATCAGTGTATTGCAAGCCCGGCGGCCCGTAACGTTAGTGTTTGTGCAGTCAAGAGAGATAGAGCGAGCGTGTGACGGTGAATGAAGTTAACACTGACGTTCTAAGTGTGAGCGTGGCAGTGCAGTGTGTGTACAGTTTAGACTGTTGGTGCTACAACTCCTCAAGACCCAAACCAAGTTCCTGTGTCTTGCTGACTACCTGCTGATTTAAGTGAAGCGGGTTAGCCTCAAAGCTAACGACAACAACGACCCAGGCTCACTTAAGGTGGGCTGTTAAGGTGGACTAGCTTTTCTCATTTTGTGACAAGCGGTCAAGTGCGACACAAAATTCAGTATACTGGTCCGGTGATGTGGCTTAAAGTGGGAGTAGGCAGTATATTTTTGGTATCATTGAGCAAAAATTCCATAATAACCTAATCATGGCTCTGTTTTCAGGCTTTAAAAAATCTAGCCTGTGACGGGAGACTTTGACCAATCACAGGTCATTTCACAGAGAGAGCGTTCCTATTGGCTGTGCTACGGTCATGTGACCGGTACTTGGCGTTCCTTCAAGCCATCTATGCCACAAACGTTCTCATTTTACAGCTGAACAGTACACTACAAGATGATTCTGAAAACATTTGAGGAGAGAAATAGGCATTACAGAAACAAGTAATATTGATTTATATTTGATCAGCGCTGCCTAGTTTGATCGGAGTTTGCAAGTGATTGACAGCTGCTCATAGACAGCAGATGGACAGCAGACCTCAGATCAGCTCTTACTGCTTGTTTTCTTCCGGTCTGTGAAATGTTGCAGATGCCGTTAGGAGCACCGGAGGACACTGAAGGACACAGAGGCACAGGATTTTTTTTCAGATTACCTGTTTCATGTACTACTGTCAGGATATAGTGACCGTTTTATAAAAATATATATATTTTTTAATCATATTTGCTCCAATCTCGCCAACTTCAGCTTTCATTTCAAACCGGTTTGAATATTTTTACACTGGCTGAACCCTAATCAGAACTGCTAAAGTCAGTTGAACAGTGAAGTGAAGATAACGTTGTCGGTACCGGTTAAAAACAGGCTCGGTGGTGAACGACAGGCTAAAGTGCTGACAGATTCTGCCTTTTTGTGTTTCTAGCTGAGCTAGACCTGATAATATTTGTTTCTAACAGATGGGTGATGCTGGTTTGCCTCCATTGTTCTCTGTGAAGTTTTCTGGAAGTGATGTAACGTGGCTCCGGTGTGTTTTATGTGGAGCGAGCACTGTGCCAAGTAGCCTTTTAAACGCTACATTACTTGTCAGCAACCAGTCATATGGTAATTTAGGAGGCAGTATGGCCTTGTGTGCTCTGATTAATTTGGCATGCAGTTAACACACCAGTCATAATGTTGTTTTAATGATAAACTCAACTCCTATTAATTATTCACAGGAGTAACAGGCTGTAAAAGTGACATATTTTCCTTTATGAATAAGTGCTGTGGATCTCATACAGTATATGCTGATATGAAGAGGGGTTCATGTGGATTTCAAAAAGTGACCGATATATATTTGGAAAAGTAACATATAAATAGATATTTAATGAAACTTTAAAGTGTTGAATCTGTCAGACTGAATGCATATACAGTGTACTACAGAACAGAACTCTGTGGCAGCCATGCTCTGTTCTTACTTGAATTCTCCATCTGATGATGCAGGCAACCAGCAGCTGGGCTGAGCAGCACCAAGACAACCACGTTTTGCCAGAATCTAACCTCCTGTATTCCTGGTTTCAGATTTAAATGGTATGAATGATCAAAGGTCTTGGGACTGTATTGAGTCTTGCTTGCTGCTTTTCAGCCCATACTTGCATCATCATGTTGAATTTGGGGTTGAAGTGGGTTAAAAGTCTCCTGCTACAACCAGCAGAGTGTACTTCAAAATGTACCAGCAGGTCACACTGTAACAAACACACACAGCTTTACATACTGACAAATAACTGAATTACCATGCAACCTACCAACCTGTAATGTGTATAAATGAAAACATTTATATGGATCACAGTGACCACATTTTCCCTGATGACTTGTGTGATAGTCACGTAAAAAGAGTGCTCAAGCCATTAAGTAGTGCATATCCATAAAGTTCAGTGACGAAAAGAAATGAATGGCCTAACTTAAAGCAGCAGGAGGTGAGATACCCTGGTGCACCTCTCAAAATCGCTACCGAGCGATGTGCTCAAAGTTCAAATGATCTCAACTTTAACCTCGGTTCCGCTGACCTGTGACCTGACCAAAACCAATGAGAACAGCTGCAACTGCCGTTGTTGCCTGGGATAGAAACAGTGAATGGCGTTCCTCTTTTTGGTGACATATTTTACCTGCTGCGCCCTACCTCGCGGTGAGTGAAAAGCAAATGTATTATCATGTGACGGCAGCTTTAGTCCTCAATATAGGTCAAGCTCCAACACCACTGATCTCTAACTTCCCATAATGCAACTCAATAGCACCTTTTATTAGACCCTCCAGATACGGGTGGAACATACAGTATGTAGAGCACCTCCCTGGTCTGTGTAACTGTATATCATGATGTGGATATGTATATAGTTTGGGATATAGTACATTTAGCGAAAACTCAATAGAGATGCCATTTACAGAGAAATAACCAGATGGCAATGTCTTGCCTAATCCAGTGAATTAAATACCCGACAAACCTCGATACTCCAATCCAGTATATTGAATATTGCTATAAAGCAGTTCTACTCATTCATTTGCAACATTGCCCATCTTTGTGTTAAAGATATGGAAAAGTCTCTGGGGGTTGACACATTTCAATCATCATCTAGCTCTATCTTAATGCCTAGTTAACGACCACATCTTTCAAACTCCTCGTCCTTGGTGTGCAGTGCAGAATTTGTGTTATAAATTGGTCTCTAAGCCCAAAACTATTATGGCTTGTCCACATCAAGAACGTCAGGAGCGCGTGGCGGCTGCGTTACCAGTTGTTTTTTATCTCGCCGTCCATGTTAACAGGTTAGAGCAGCCACACAGCCCGCGTGAGACACGGCTCGGCTGCGTGTCAGCTGCGTCTCTTCTAAAGATTCGAGGTCTCGCCTATTTATAACGCAAGCGTGGTTCACAGCAACAGCAGACAGTAAAATGATCGTTTGACTGTATATTGACATCATACCAGCAACATTACTACAGTTTAAATGTCTGTATCTGTAGAATATGTCATGGACATGGAAAAAGTAAAGATTTATTTTTAAATCAACACTTTCTGCTTTCATTTAAAAATAAAAGCCCTCAAGTTTTTTTTTTCTGTGGACAGAATTCCTTCAATTGTTAACACAAGGCTTTTATTCTGAAATATGTGCAAGATAGTGTTGTAGAACATACAGTGACTTGCAGGGCTCCATGAATAAAGTATGAGGTTTTAATTGTGGATTATTACTATTATTTACACATGAGCACACGCTTCTTAACCTTTTTCTGTCGAAAATAGATATAAATGACAATTATAATGAAATTAAGTGGCCATTATTAAGGGCTGGCATCAGCAGCTGCAGCAGAAACGCAGCTGGTGTGAACACCCGACAGGGTTTTGTAGATATTTATTAATTTTCCTTTAGATAAAATTACAAAGCCTTTTAACACATGATCTGTTACTTGGGGGATGATAGCTGGAAAGGCCCAGACACACCAACCAGACAGAACCAGACAGAAGAATTAGCGTCGCCTCACTTCGCCTTTGTTTTGGCCAAAAAGTTGCACTTGAACGCACCGCAAAGACTACAGCAGACGTCCAGTTAGCACGTATGTTCTGCGCCTGCGTGAGAGGAAATAACGCGAGAGGTGGCGGTAGTCTGTATTCTTCATTCAAAAAGGGAAACGGGAAGACTGAGGACGGCAGATATACAAGCCGTTATTATGATACGGACATGAAACGAAGCAGGCGTTGCCGAAAATGTTCACACCACTCTCACTCACCGCTTAGCTTCATTCCAGATGTTCATTTCGTTGTGAAACTATCCGTGTGTTGGAATGATCAGATGAGATGAAGATGTAAAACGAGAAGAGCCTTCTATGTGTGTCCTCTTGACTTTACTTGTTGGCTTGCTTTCCTCACTTCCGTTTCTCTTCTCGTGCACTGATTGGTTTAAGCTGAACAGCCAGCCAGAGGGATTTCGCTCACCGATGAGTGAGATGTACGATACGTGTGATTCAATATGCTGAATCAGTCTAGAGCCGACGGTGCGGGACACACCGCAAAAACTAGACCAATGGACGCTAACCGACAGCCCCAAGCTGTCCAACCGTTGGCTTGGTGTGTCAGGGCCTTAAAGCACCGATAAGCAAGCAGTTGCCACTGCTGGCGTTCTCATGAACATGCATGCCTATTTGCTGCTGCTGTCTGAGTTGAGTATGGATCACCTTTGGTTTGCTTCCAGAAACCACAAGAAACAAGCTAATTTTGCTGTATTGTATATCCACCTTTTACCAGTAAACAATGTGTATGATATCAACTATCTAAACTTGCTATATTAATCGTTTCATATTATTCATATAACACTTTCCTCTAATTGAAGCTACTATGTAGATACGTGATGAGATTAGAGTAGGTAGATAGAGTATGGTTCTTCTGCCTTCACTGTGTGTGTACGTTCACAGCTATGCATTGAGCAAAACACACTTCCAAT
Organism: Helicolenus hilgendorfi; assembly: GCA_916700815.1. Taxonomy (NCBI): domain Eukaryota; kingdom Metazoa; phylum Chordata; class Actinopteri; order Perciformes; family Sebastidae; genus Helicolenus; species Helicolenus hilgendorfi. Next base: position 11,409 of record CAKALG010039469.1, read on the forward strand.
AAAGGTTGAAGACAGCAGATCGCCTTCAAAATAAACTGGAAAAACAAAGTTAGTAAACTTGTGTTTGGTGGATTATTTCTCTGTTGTTACAATGCTAATGGTCATTGTATTTTACATGGTTGGAAAGCCTGTTTATTTACCTTCGCAATGATGTCCAACTTGTAAGGATCATGCATTTGTGGGATGAGCAGCACAGCTGATTATGTGGGTAGCGCCCAAGAAAAATTTGCCAAAATGCTCCGTCAATGCTAAACAGTGTATTCTCCTGTCGGTATTGACTCTTGTTTTGAGTTGTTTGGTGGATTGGATGATTGAACTCTCTATCAGTAACAAGGAACAAACAAGACATATTGGCAATTTTACACTTTATTCATTTAATACACCATCAGGAGCCTCAGTAGCAGTGGAAGATCCATACGCAGCCATAACAGCCTGGCACCTCTTCCTCATGCTGGTCACTAACCTGGTCACACGTTGCTGTGGGATGGCGTTCCATCCTCAACCAGGATTCGTTGCATGTCAGCCAGCGTGGTTGTGTTGGTCACTCTAACACGTACAGCACGCCCAAGCTGATCCTACAAGTGATGAATTGGGTTAAGGTGTGGACTCTTGGCAGGCCGTTCCATTCTCTCTACTCCCACATTGTGGAGGTAGTCTGTGATAACCCTGGCTCTGTGGGGGCGAGCGTTGTTTCTTGGAGGATGAAGTTAGGTCCCAGATTGTGGAGATATGGGATCGCCACTAGCTGCAGAATCTCATCCCGATATCTCCCTGCATTGAGATGGCCTTCAATGATGACAAGCCATGTTTTGCCAGTGAGGGAGTTGCGCCCCACACCATGACACTGCCCCCACCAAAAGCTGTTACTCCATCGGTGTAATAATCAGCATAGCGTTCTCCACGTCGTCTCCATACTTTGACCCTGCCATCCAACTTTGGCAGACGGAACCTGGACTCATCACTGAACATGACATTCCCCCACATGTTCAGTTTCCATTATCTGTGTTGTCGACACCAGCGCCAACGGGCCTGACGGTGAAGGGCAGTCATTGCAGGCTTCCTGGTAGCCTTATGAGAATACACTGTTTACCATTGGCAGAGCATTTTGGAACATTTGTCTTGGGCGCTCCCCACATAATCAGCTGTGCTGCTCATCCCACAAATGCATGATCCTTACAAGTTGGACATCATTGCGAAGGTAAATAAACAGGCTTTCCAACGATGTAAAATACAATGATCATTAGCATTGTAACAACAGAGAAATAATCCACCAAACACAAGTTTACTAACTTTGTTTTTCCAGTATATTTACTGGAATTAGGGCTGGGCGATATTGCCTAAAATAATATCACAATATTTTTAGGTAATATCGCGATACAGGATATATATTGTGATATTTTCAAATATCCTCTAAGCACTTCATTAATGCTTAATTTAACCCTTTGATGCATATAATCACACCAATATGATGATTCTTGTAGTCCCTGCAGCATATGTCTGCATTAAAACCTTGTTTATATTCATTAGTGGTTTCTATTGTAACAATTTAAATCTTGCATGCAAAAAGGGGGAGAAAGTGAAATTTAACAAAACAGTATCCAACAGTATTGACTTTAACCAAATAGTCATCTGGCAATACATGCTTTATATATTGATAAATACAGAACACACACACACACACACACACACCATTTTTAATGACATGTAATAAGTTTAATGTAACTTATTGTTATCTTTACCAGTAAGCTGTTATAACATTGCTGATAATACAAATTGTTATTTTCCCACTAGTGTAGAACGACTCACCAATCGCAAGGTGCAGCCTGTGGCCAAAACTACAGTCTTGTCCACTTATTCAGGCTCACAGCTTTGGTTATGTTACCTCTGTTAGCTGGTTGGCCCAACTTTTCTCTCACTCAAATGTAGAACTCCGGTAGAGCTTTCTCAGCAAAAAATTTGTGACCAGGCAGTTCATATTTTGGATCAAATGTCTTAATGAGTCTTTTGAATCCCGGCTTTTCAACAGCGCTAACCGGCGTTGCGATGTAAGTGTTTACAGCGGCCTCGATTTCTTTGCATTTTGCACTTTTTTTGTCATATGGGATTGCTTTGGAAAGCGAGGAAGCCATTTGCTTCTTGGCTGGTTCTGGTTGCTTTGGTCGTGTTCGCGTCTTCCGCTTTCTCCGGGCTCCGGGTTCCTTCTCTCTCCACTGCGTCCCTCCAAATACAAAAACACGCCGGCCGCATAAGTCACACACACTCGCCCAGGAGAGTGGTGGTCTGGATGGGGGCGGAGACTGTGAATTAATACGCTGACGCTGACGTGACTGAGATCATTCTTTTATGTATCAGGGAACATCAGGCTTGACTTGACAAAATGCAACTTACTGAATTGTTGTTTATTATTAAAATAATAAATCGTACACCGGAAACTTGGTAAAAAAATCTTAAAAATTAACAGGAATTATTTACATTAATTACAATTCAAGTCTAAACCTTTTTAAATTCAGCAACAAATTGGTTTAACAGGAATTAAAATTCAAGTATATAA
>CAKALG010039469.1:13979-24315 GCA_916700815.1 Helicolenus hilgendorfi
CTCCAAATACAAAAACACGCCGGCCGCATACGCCACACACACTCGCCTAGGAGAGTGGTGGTCTGGATGGGGGCGCAGACTGTGAATTAATACGCTGTATTGTACAGTGTAGACGTGACTGAGATCATTCTTTTATGTATCAGGGAACATCAGGCTTGACTTGACAAAATGCAACTTACTGAATTGTTGTTTATTATTAAAATAATAAATCGTACACCGGCATCTTTGTAGAAAATCTTCTGAATAATTCCTGAATGCAGTTTGTGCAGTGGGATGGAGGGTAGAGAGAACACTGGCAGACTAACTCCGCTCCACAGTGCTCCCACTCCACAACACTCGTGTACCCAGTTTGCAAACCAGTTGATATTTGGTTGATATTTCTCAGCTGTGCGATACATATCTTCATGTTTTTGTATCACTAAATATTGTACTGCAATATCTTTACAGAGTCAGGTGATGGTTTGTTTCTCTGCCCTCCATGCCCATTGCATGCACGTTTCCAATCCAATCTTCAAATGGAGAATATGATCCAGCCATGATCACACCAAGCTATAGGCAGTGCTGTATATTATGTGTTCGGCACACTGAATAATGGATGAATGACTAATGAGGAAAAAGCCTGTCGGCACATAGTTTTTGCTGATTTTATGCTTTTCTTGAAATTTTGCCGTGTTAACTGTAAATAGAGTGCATGATTAAAGCTAAGATTGTTGGTGTTCTTCAAAAGAATTGTTGTTATAATGTTGAAATTGTCATTATATTGCATCAGCAATCAATAAATTAAATGCTCTGACAAAAAAAAAGAAGAAAAAAATCTGGTATCTGTGGCTGCCACAGGACTGTAATAAACCTGTCCAATCATTTCATTAGGCTTGAATGAAATGACCGGCCTACCTAGCTGTCTGCCTGCGTGCATTTTGCCCGTGCACTCATGGCGCGTCACCAGAGTCTTCCACCAGCTGCTAGCTTGACAGCTAACAGTAGCAATCAAAATTATCATTCATGAAGATAATTTTGTGGGAGTAGCTTTGGAGGGAGGCCTGAAGGAACGACTGTCAGTGTTGTTGACTTTGCGACTTTCTACCTAGATTTAAGGACTTTTGAGCGAGTGACCTCTGGCGAATAGAGCATGAAAATTAGTCGTAGATACGCTACGAGTGAGGTCACTGAGATTGATATTGATTAACTGTCAGTTACTGTGAATGAAAATAGGTTGGAGGTGCACAAATCTTTGCATAAATAAAGCCAGGGGCGAACGTTTTTTTAAAAACAGGCAACATGTCGCCTGTTCGCTGATGTAAGAAGCACGTTAGGACATCTTCATTCGGAAAAACTGAAACAATCTGATGTTCACTCGTTCGCTCTTTCGCATCCAGTTAGGAAGAGGTGTTAGAGCTAGTGCTGCTAGCTACTTTCATTGGAAAAGAGTTGGCAACGCTGGGCTGGGTTTTTCGGTTGGATCATTTTTTTTTTTTTAAATCTAGTGTACTCGATGTGCTAGTTTTCCAACATTACTAATCCTAGCTCAAAGGATAATTTCAGCTTGGCCTCTTTTTCCAGAATCAACAAAATTGCATGTCAGTATTTATTAGTCTTGGGTGATGGGGCTAAATTTATTTGGCTTTGGGTTAAAAAAACATTCTGAATCTATCATAATGATTGTGTGTTTCTCCTTTCTCTCCCTGACAGAGCTGCTCTGTGTCTCCTACATTTTCTATCTCACACACTGTCACACCATCCTACCCACCAACTGGCTGCTAGGCAACATGGCCCTCTGAATGGGGTGTATTTTTACATCTGTGTGTTCAGGGCTAGAGACGTTAAGAGGAGAAAAACATCCCTACTGCAGCCTGGTTTCTTCTGTGTGCACAGTGGCAACTGAGGCTTTGGTTGTTACGTCTTTAAAATGATGATCATCACATATTCACTTCATCAGATATGCCTGATGTAGTACACCCCGGAGGATTTACACCACATTGTAGTTTTTCATTCATTTTCTTTATGTTAGTAATTGCAACTCCATTCAAATGTACATCAGTGAGCACATCATCAACTGTTCTTATAGCTGTGACATTATTGTCTTGCTCCTACGGGTCTTCAGTTCAGTCTTAGATTGTACCACATCTGTTATCATGATATTAAGTCCCACCACTGGAACTGGCCAATCATAGAGTAGCATCGGCCAGCTCCAACCAGGGTCAGACAACTTTAGAGCGCTCCAGGGATGATGTATTTTTGTAGGCCAACCAGGAAGTTAGCATCGCCCTGGTTCCCTCGACAAAAAGCCAATGGGATTGTTCCATCGGGTTTTGGATTATTGCAGAAAATAAACTCTGTGGCAAACAACCGTTTTTGATACTTACATGTCTTGTTCAGCAAGATAATCTCCACAAATGAACACCACTTCTATGATTTCTGAAGTGTGAATGCTATCGCCAGATGAAAAACGCTAACGTTAGGCTATAATCGAACTACACCACGGTCACATGAGCGAAATTATACACATCGATGTAAAGGAGGACAAGTTGGCGTGATGACGTTTAGTAGTCTCATTTAGCCACTTCCTAAGACACATAAAGGCTTCGTAATTCATGAGTGGGGTTTTATATCGTAGAACAAAACATTAAAATCTCTTCAGCTTGTGTTAACCACAGACCTTATTACAGGCATTTAAGTCAAAACTCATTCAAAGAACCCAATGACTTCCAGATGAGGGAACAGGAAGTGCTAAAATGCTAACTCATTTCTGGGTTTTACTCATTCTTTTAGCACTCTATACTAGGGATATGCATGGAATGTACATCCCTACTCTATACAGCTCTGCTCCACAGACTCTCATGCAATCCTTTCAGACTTTCTTCATTTTCAAGCTGGTTTTGTTGGTTAACTGTTGTGTGATGGTGATAGTTGTTACCGGGAGAGGTTAGAAGGAGATATACATTTCTAAAACATTACGATTCTACGTAAAGACCTGTAGAGCTAAAATTAACAAAGTAGGCTACTAGCACATCATCCACTAGCGTTAGTACGCTAGCTACTGAAGGTATACTGAATGTATACACATGCCGCCCACCTGCTTTTGAATTCAACTAAGAAATACCACAGTTTTACTGCGGAACAGGTTGATGACAAACCCTAAATATGCTGAGCTACTGATTTTCACACCAACCAAGACATCAAATATTTATGCCATTATAATTATTACACCAATTTAAAAAATGTAAAAATGTTAATAGTAATCCTAATGCAGGAGTTATCATCCCAAAAGTACTTCACATTGTAGGCTTTGTTATATCTATTCATCTATTGCAATAACATTGAAGGAAATTGACAGTTTAAAAAGTGGACAGAAATGATTATTGCTCTTCTTGCATCAGCACCTCATCATACACTATAACTCCACTATATAACCCTTTGAAAATTTGTTTTCATAAACTGATGACTAGTGTTGATATTATAGATGCATTCTGTAGTGCTGCTTTGCCGGCAATATTTATAGACACACTGGAGGCTCTGGTCAAGCCAATCCAATAGAGTACTACAGCATTATGCATTTTAGCACTTCAGGTTCCATCGTCTGGAAGTCAATGGGTTTTTAGTTAGATGCCTGAAATAAGGTCTGTGGTTAACACAAGCTGACATGACATGTAAGTATCATAAACGTGTGTTTGCCACAGAGCTTATTTTCTACACTAATCCAAAACGCAATGGAACAATCCCATTGGCTTTTTGTCGAGGGAACCAGGGCGATGCTAACTTCCTGGTTGGCCTACAAAAATACGTCATCCCTGGAGCTATCTGTAGGAGCGGCCCAGTGGAGTAGCCCAGGCGAGCAACCCTGGGAGAGGTGCTGGTGGCAGCGAGCTCAGTGCATTCTGGGTGTCGTAGGTTTTCTACCTTTTGAGCGAAAGACAATACCACAACCCTTTTTCTCTGTTTTCCATGTTCGAGTAGCACCAATTTAAAAAATATCTGCGCCTTTCCCCACTTAGACAGCCTAGTTTTATGTCAATATCATCTCTCCAGTAGTGAAATACCTCTTTAAATTGACCGCTGCTGCCTATAGCCAACTTTTACTTTGAAGGCGAGCTGTTTCCGGCTCTCGACATCCTTTTTTTTAATATCATTGTACAACTTAGATAATGGAACAAGCTGACAGCGACCGTCTCTGCCTTTTCCCTTCTGCTAAATTGATATTGGAGAAATGAACCGTTGTCAGTGATAGGGCTTTTAGTGTCCTTCACTCAGACAATGAGAAACCAAAATTGCATATTCTCTTTATGCGACTAGACGGTTGATCTGCACACCAGTACCGGTACGAGGCAGCAGCGAGGGGAGCAGCAGCAGGACTGTGACCCGCTGTACGGAGCTGGGAATGAAGACTGGAGTACAGTTAGCTGGCTAGCATTTAGGCTATGCACTCTGACCCCATGATGACACATGTTGAGTGACAGCCCCCGCATTTGCATAATGAGGCAGAAATGTATAAAGAAAAGTATACAGAAATTAATAAGTTTGGGTAAATAAATAAGGGTCGATTAATACAATTAATACAAAAGATAAATAGATAAATAAATAAATAAGCTAATTAAAACAGAAATAACAATTTATGTCACATTTTATCAATAAATTAACAGATACATTTATTTTTAATATTATTTTTGCTACATTTAATGACATATTTATTAATTTATCGAGTCATTTATTTATTTTTATTTTGAACAGTATGTAACATACTGACAATGTCACCTGTGAGGATTGATTTAGACAGTGACACTGATGATTCAGTATTCTTAGTTAAGCTTGAGAAATCAATGTGTTGTTGTTGTTGTTGTTTTGACGCTAAAAAAAAATCCAAGACAAAAATCAATAGAGCAACCTGATAACACCAGGGACGTCTGCTGTATTAATGAATGCTCTTCTGTTGGCTTGTTGGTGCACGCATTTGCTGCCCCACTTCCAGGGTGTAGCTTCCCACTCTAGCTTTCAGTTTTCAATGAATTTTTTCAGAAAGGGTTTTTATTTTCTTCCCCTTCTCTTTCTAAAAAGTTAGTTTCACATGCTAATAATGTGATATGCTACGTAAATATAATTTTTTTTTTTTTAAATGTCCTATTTCCTTGAAGAGTATGAAGTGCTTCCCCAGACTTTTCACATCCAGAGTATTGACAATCTCGTAGGTGGGTGAGCAGCTCCTTAGGGCAGGAAGCAGGTACTATTGACTGACACCCATGAAATAGTTTTTGTAAACCCTCCTACACTTGCATGCAGGGAATCATCAAAATAATGTGTTCAAGTGGGAGTTACAGTACCTGCATATTATTCTAACCCAGTAGATTAAATGCTAGGAAGTTGAGAAAAGTGAAACGTTTATTGCACTACCTGATCTACTGAATATCATGATGGCTGTCATGATGTCATACATGTCGTGGGTTAAAGATGGCGGCAGACATGCAGGAGCATTTGTGCCACCATTTACAACGGAATTGCAATGGAATTGCGTTGCTAGGCAACAGCTTGGGTCTATGTTTACTTCTTGTCAGCTGATGTTATTATTATACACTGCAACAGGAAATAAACCAGGACACATTTAGAATGTTTATGTTTAAAACCGTGTAATGATCTATATAATTGTATATTTGTTACATCACAAATGGACAGAAATCTTAACGGCTTGTTTCAAACGCACAATTTCTGAATACGGGCTGTGTGTATTCCTCTGTATATTGTGCGTTTTAGACATGAGAATCTCACTTTTTACAATATAGGACCTTTAATGTAGCTTACACAGTAGAAAGCCATCACACGCATGGTTCCATGAATTGCCATGTCTCTTGATCAGTCGCTGGATCCATCACATTGGTCCAGACCAAAAAAGCTCAACTATTGGATGGATTGCCATGCAATTTTTATTTATTTTTTTAAGACATTCATGGTCCCCAGAGGTTTAATCGGAACAACTTTGGTGATCCCCTGACTTTTCCTCTAGCACCACATGAGGTTGACATTTATGGTTCGGAGTGAAATGTCTGACAATTACTGAATGGATTGCCAGGACATATGGTACGGACATGTTCCCCACAGGATCATTGTGATAATTTGAATAATCTCCTATTTATTGGCAAGAATCTGGCGATACGATACGTATCATGATACAGGGGTTACGATTCAATATATTACGATACTGTAAGTAAGGCAATATATTGTGATTTCTTTTAATCTAATTTTAGTTAAACTTTCGTGGTAAAGAACACAGCACCATATGTATAAAATCTGAGTAAAAAAAACAAAACAAAACGTTTTAATGCAATCAGAATAGTGGAATCTGCATTTGCATTTATCACAGTCCCTGTAACATCCAACATCACAGCTCTACTGTGAGACGGCACATACACTGAGAGGACACATCTCTTTGCAAATGTAGTATCACAAAACAAAATATTGCAATATTCGATTTTTTCTATATTTTCTTACACCCCTACTCCTAATCTGTTATCTAGCACCATCATCAGTCAGCATTTTAATTTGTCCAGTTCTTTAGTTCATGACCAGGCGGCAACCTCCAGGTCTGACCCTCTCACGTGTCACTTCTGGTTGCAAAAAAACAAGATGGTGACGGCCAAAATGCTGAACTCGAGGCTTCAAAACGACAGTCCACAAACCAATGAGTGACGTCACGATGACAACGTTTACTTTTTATATACAGTCTATGTTTATGACCTGCAAAATACCTGCAAAACCAACATTCTCATCAGCCTCAGCTGTACCTTGTGTTTTGCTGATTAGCTAATGTTACCATGCCAACTAAACTAAGATGGTGAACATTGCAAACATTAAACCTGCTAAACACCAGCATGTTAACATTGACATTGTGAGCATTTTGCTATGTTGACGTTTGCATTTAGCTCAAAGCACCTCCATGCCTCGCTAGCATGGTTGTAGACACTTTGTCAAATTTGCATCTTTACTTTGTGATTTTGTTAGTCTCTCAGCCATACTGACTTTTAAATATCTGGTCTTGTCATGCTGTCAAAAGGAAATAATTGGTAAATGTGTAATTCTAGGGATCACAAACTACCCTGGTGGGTAATCCTGGTTTGCAGGCTGTGGAAACAGAGAGCATTTCACAGCCAATGACAGGTCTTTACATAACTCTATGTATGCAGTCAGAAATGTGTGCGCCTCCGGCGGAAAGGCAGATCACGTAGTTGATCATTTGAACAGCAGGGAAGCAAGACACGATGCAGTCTCTAACTCACATTAAGGCAATATCCATCAGTTTGCAATTTGTCATCTCACTAGCGCGGAGCAATAAAGTGAACATGACACATTATTCAGGACTGCCATGATGCATCCGTGTAGGGGTCAAGGGAAGAGTTTGGTAATAATCAAGCAATCATTCTGCTTTCAATACCACTAGTTAGGGCTTCACCTAACAATAGTTGTCTTCATTGATCAATTTGGCAATGTTTGTATTAATCTTTAATTGTTTAGTCACTGAAATGTCAGAAAATAGTACAAAAAAAATATTTAACTTGCACAACAGCTGGATTCTCGAAATATCACAAGATCACGCAAGAACTGCAAAATCACGTGAAAAATCCATCTTGTCAAGCTTCGAGTAATGTGTTTGTGTCTGAACCACAGTGATTCAGACCAATGAGCGTCCTGTGAGGAGTTAATCGCAGCCACGGCGTGCCTTAAGTGTGTGTGAGGCAATACAGAGAGTATTTCTTCATTGAAAGAAGAGCAAAGAACGGCACCCCAGTAAGACTAGCTGGCGTCATGGCGTCAGCTAATGGGGATCCTAAAACACTAAAATAGATAAACTAAAGGCTTTTCACCATGAAAAAGATATTTCCGCTCTCTTACTATTTTAGTAACTATCTTAGTATTTTTTTCTGTGCCTGTCCTGGTATACCCAGCAGAATATCTATTATGTATCGTAATGTTTGCCTCCAACTAGAGTTGTTCCGATACTGATACTAGCATCGGAAATGCATCCGATACTGCCCAAAATTCGGTATTGGGTATTGGCGAGTACGCCAGTCTATGCACTGATCCAATACTATACTTTATTGACTAAGAAGAAAATCAGCTTAACCGGAAATCAATTCTTCGGAAATCAATATCCATACATCGTCACTAGCAAACAGCTATTAAATAATAATAATAATAATTACTATATATGTTTTTAATCACGCTGGTATCAGACCGGTACACGGTATCAGACCGGGACTCGGTATCAGCCGATACTGCCAGTTCAGGTACCGGAATCGGTACTGGTTAGGAAAAAGTATATCGGTATTGGAACATCTCTACCTTAAACTCCAACAAAGCTAACAGGGTGGGTAGGATAGCTGAATCCCTTTCTACCAGCACTATTTATTATAATGCACCTTTTCTTGGAGCCTAGTTTTCAAAATATCTTTTCAAACTCACATTCTGTGCAAATGTTGTGCCTTGATCAAGATTTCTTTGAAAGGAGTGGGAGCAGTCTCCTCCCTACGCCAGCATTGGCCCACATCTATTTGATGCTAATGCTATACACCAGGCTTGGCATTATCTTGAATATGTACTGAAACACAGATTGAAGTGCAGTAAGTAAAATGATTTCTGCTCATGGCGGTTTGCAGTGTGAATATTTGCTCTGTGGGTATTTGGCCTTGTGCGGAGAGTTGTTCCGTTCAATTTGTTTTTTTATGATCCTCTATCTGCACTGCAGCTGTGTGTCTTTATTTCTGTGTGTATGTGTTGCATACTTGACAAGTGTAAGGTTAACAGAAGCAGAGAGAGGTATGTCATTCCTCTTGACAGTCTGACAGTCACACACTACAAGGCTCTGAGAGCAACACACCAGTTTCCTCCACCTATTACTGCATGTCTGTATCTGTATCTTTGCGTGTACAGCCATAACTGGGGTTAACTGAGGTCGTACTTTCCTTTCATGAAAGAACTCCGACATCATCTAGTCAGTGTTGTTCAGCCCCTGACATGATATACTGTTGTACTTCAGCTGCCGTATGGGAAGACATTTCAGACGTGATTGGATCCAATGTGATAGTGGCGATTTAAATCAAACAACCACCAGGGTTTAATATTGAAGCCACTATGGACGTGCTCTAATGGCCACTAGATGCTTCTTTCTCAATGTCCACGAAAACTTGAAGTGAACTGTTGAGGGAACCAGGGTGGTGCTAACCTCCTGGTTGGCCTACAAAAATATGTCATTCCTGGAGCCCTCTATTGCAACGGAATTGTGTTGCTAAGCAACAGCTTGGGTCCATGTTTCTTCCTATCAGTTGATGTCATTTAAATACACTGCAACCGGGAATAAATTGGGACACATTTAGAACGCTTACGTATAAAACTATATCTATTGTTTATTTGTGACATCACAAATATACAATATATACTGTATAGTAGATTTGTGACCTCACAAAATTACAGAAATCCGTTTCTGAATATGGGCTGTTTGTATTTCTCTATGGATTGAGCGTCTCAATATGTTAACAGTCTTTATACAGCACTTAAACCTTTATAATAAAAAAAGACATGAAAATCTCACTTTTTACAATATGGGACCTTTAATACCCAGTCTTAGTGTTTTGATGAACATGGTTGAAGAACCGGTCGAGGCAGACAGCCGCCCACCCAGAGCCTGGTTCTGCTCAAGGTTTCTACCCATTAAAGGGGAGTTTTTTCTTGCCACTGTCGCTCATGTTGGGTCTCTGTAAATTATAGAGTACAGCCTCAATCAACTCTGTGAAAAGTGTCTTGAGATAACTTCTCTTATGATTTGACGATTGATATAGATAAAATTGAGTTGACTATATTTTTATACCCCCGCGACAATGTAGTCGGGGGTATATATTGCTCTGCGTGTCCGTCCGTCCGTCCATTAGTTACACTTTTGATTCTGGAGCAGAACTCGGAAACTATTTAACTTAGGAACTTCAAATTTGGTATGATGGTTGAAAGTGTGGTCTAATTGTGCCTTTTGGGGGTTAGAAGTCCTGGACTTGAGGAAGGTGAGCTAATAACAAGCTAGATTGTGCTCAATAGAGTTATTCCATTAGTTCCAAAAGGGCAAAACCTTTGGCCCTACTTTAGTAGGGGTCAAGCAGTGAGCGGGGGTATGTGAGCCATGCTCACTTTTGCCTTGTTTAAACTATTTTCTAAATTCTTTTGTACTGTTGTTTCATTCCTGCAGCTCCCTATCCTGGCCTCCTCTGTTGTCAGTCTTTATTTCCTGGAGCTGACGGATATTTTCCAGCCGGTGCATTCTGGGTACAGTTGTAGTGACCGCAGTCTGTCTCTGCCCTACATCCTGCCC
>CAKALG010039470.1:0-16795 GCA_916700815.1 Helicolenus hilgendorfi
GGTTTTAGATGTGGTGAGTCCAGAGAGGGGAACTGCAGGAGAACAGAGCGCAGAGCATCGATTGTCTGAGACACGAGGAGATTCGATCACTCGGGTCGTCTCTCAGGGAGGTGCATTCTGGGTGACTGACTGCTGCAGACTGTTAATCACAATGGAGGCTTTCATGTGACACAACCTACTGTAGTCTACATTTTAGCTGCCAGGTCTGCGGCAGGTTGGAGCCCCGAGGAACAACAACAACAAACAACAGTGGAAGACCTTTGTACTTTTAGCTCCCAGCTAAACAACAACCTGTCTCCATGTGTTTTCTGTTGTCACAGTTACAGTGAATTGTACATGGAACATGTGCCAACTATCGGTTAACATCTGATTTCTTTTATACACCGCCAAAACCGCATGAAACAAAACGGCACTCATGCATTATTTAAACTCGTTGAACTCGTGTTGCACTCTCAACCGAAACAAAACAAAGACGAGGGAGTCTGACTGTGAGCTCGCGGTGTAATCTGTGTGACAATAAAAAGATTCAACAAGAAAGAAGATTTAAAGTGAAAATGGGGAAACCAAAAGATAAATGTTAAGAAGCTCAGTTTTTACTCTGCTACAAGTGATAATTGGGCCATTATTCAATGTTAAATGTAGAAGGAAATTGAAAAGTAAATGTCAAACAGATCTTTTGAAAATTGATTCAAAGATGTCAACTAGAGATTGAAGAATCTTTTTGCTTTAATTCAAACATAACTAATCAAAAGAAACACAATACTTGCAACCCATGCTTGAGCGTGCACAAAGACTGGCACTTGCATATTCATCTGTAATTTTGAAGTTACGATTATTTGAGGAACAAGACACTGGCACAATGGCTCTCTCTCGGTTTCTTCTCTCACATTTGTCCCGTATTTCTCCCGATTTATCGTGTACTACTGTTTCCACCCGGAAGACAAGAGAGCTACACCAACTGTTGTTTCTCGGCGGAAGAGAGCAGACTATGCTTGTGACACAGCGCAGTTTGAGCTCATGTTGAAGCTGCGCTCGCCACAGCGTGCATCGCCCAAAGTAGGCTTTGCTTGATGCAGCGAAAAGCCTTCGTGAAGTGTTGTGTCTGAAAGGACTTTCAGTTAGTGAGAGAAGGAGAGAAGAGAAATGGAGAGTACTAAGAGAAAGAAATACTCAAGCAGGAGCAAAAATAAATAAAAACGGATGAGTACTAGTTTACACCAGAGATTCAAGTTCACACCAGATGGGCGGATTATTCAGTTTTCTTTCCTGAGAATTAAAAGTAAAACTAAAAGTTTAACATAAAAATGCTGTTGCAGTGTACTTATTATTTCGTTTTCACTCTTTTAGTCACCAGAATGCTGAAAAACAAAGTCTATGAAACCCATTTTTTATGGGGGAGGACCTCCAGACCCCTCGCTTTGGTTTTGAAATCCTCCTTTTTTCTCAAGGTTAGCAGTATAGTATGTTTTAGTATGTTTTAGTATTTAGTATGCACTGGCACAATGTGTAATCTGCATGTAAGCAGTGCTTCTAAATCACTTTTGTGAAATGGGCCGCAGAACCCTGAAACTGAAGCAGCTAAATGGAAATCAGCCATCATCGAATTTTTTATTTACAATAATAAGCCAAAATGTCGAGGTAGACATTTTGACATGTCACAGTGTCTCATTCATCATGTAATACAAGACAGAAGAGAATACACAACAACATCTTCATACCATTCAGACAAACATATATTTCTCAAGGCTGCAGTTTTGTCTGAATCTATGAGGTTAGCCAAACCATCTCCAGCACCTGCGTATCAGAGGTCTAATCAGCCAGGCAATCTGTGTTCTGTGACACCTGTGTTTGGGAGCAAGGACTAATTATCTTCAGAAGTACCAAAGAGCAAATCATTCATGCACCTTCTCTTTGCCTTTTCCCTTGAACAAACCACCAAACACTGGTAACAAATCTGCTTTATCAGACTGCTCACTGACTGAATGGATCTGCAGATACAACAGGACGGCTCAGAGACGGTCTTGTTCATGGCCAAGTGTGCATGTTTTCAAAAGCAAAGAAATGTGCAAATAAGAAGAAGAAGAGTGAGTGGAAATGGAGAGCTGGGAAAAGCGCTCCCAAGAGGGCAGAGTTGCTCACAGAAAGGTTGATTGGATGAAAGAGAAGCCGGGAAAAGACGAAGAAGAAGTAGGAGGAGGAGGAGGAGGAGGAGGAGGAAGAGAGAGTTTGTGGAGCAAATATGAAAACAGACAATCTCTCTGACACACAGTCTACATACTTAACAGTGACTACGGTTAACAAACACACACACGCACGTACGCACGCACGCACACACACTCACACAACTGAATTACATCAGATTCCCAAATTCTCAAACCAGGCTGTGCTCAGCTTTATGCTCCTGTCTCTCCAAATCTGACTTGGTTACCTTGTCAGAAACTCAGCCAGATGTCAGACGATGATGCCAAGAACACACGCACACACACACACACACACACACACACACACACATTTTACCATTGGCTCATGAGCATTGTTAGAAGTGGGAACCAATCGTCAGATATCTTCCACAGAGATAAACAAAACATTAATTTTGGGCCTGCCAAAATTTCTAAAATGATTAATTCAATTCTAAAGGCTCTGTGGATTTTTTTTTTTATATTTATCTACATAAAAATGTTATCAATAAGAGCTCTAACTCAAAACAGTGAATGGATATTTACTGATACAGGCTGCTGACTCAGCTGCTAAACATTGTTACATTCAGGTGCTTTTTTTCTCAGGAATCAGGGTGGAAGAAACTCCGCTGAAAATCTATTTCCTAATTGTTGAGACAGCCACAGCGAGAGAGAGAAAGCCTCAGCTGGGTGGGAAGTGCTGGTAATTATTGCCAACGTTCCATCCAGAGTATGTTTTTGGTGATAAAATGAGTTGATTGTGTTCGTTTTCAAGAGTGCCGCTCGGTCTCCTGAGGCGGCGGGATGACGGCGCTGGAGACGAGACGGCAGCCGAACAATAGACAACAGAGAGAGAGAGCCGAGTGTGAAGAGAGGAGGCAGGGAAATTGCCAAAGTGCTATCTGCTTTGTGAGTTCACATCCAGGTGGCAAACTGAAGTCAGAATCAAAATAACAAAAGATGATGGCAGCCACAAAAAAGGTAGAAACAATGCAGATGATTAAAAAACGAAGTGAAGGCTGAGAGAGCGAACAGTGAGGGATTAAGACAAAAAAACAGTAAATAGGTAACGTGGAAAGTGAAAGAAATGGAAAACCACTTCCTCGACCATGGGAACAGTTAGTGAGCACCAGAGTGACTGGTAAAATGGGACGATTTTGGCCTCTTGTTAAGCGATAATGGTGTTTTTCTATATCTTTCTTACTGTCAACAAATCCTGTGAAAAGACCAAAACCAACATTGTATTAGTCCGTCTCTCAATACTGTCTAACTTCCTGTCTGTGGCTCTCAGCCCATCGGTTCCTACTGAAGACATCTTTAAAAATAGCTCACAAATTTCATGTTTAAAAATGGCTCAGTCATTTCCTAAAAATGCTGGTCACTAGTTTTTTTTTTTATCAAACAAACAGGAGGAAATAGTACATCAATTGTTATTTTTCGGCGGTGGACTAATCCACATTTGGTGCACAAGCGAGTATTTGGGGCAGCAGGACAGTGTATGTGGGATTGAGACACAGCTAGCCATCAGGACACAATTCAGAAATCTGAATGTAAAAGTGAACATTTCAAATTTAACATTATTTTATTTGCACTCTTGCTAATGTTCAGTGTTCTATTTGACATTCAATGATTTGTGTTTGACATAAAAACAGCATGAGCTGGTCAAACATCATCATCATGTTGACAAAAGCTCCTTTACAATGTGAATCCCTCAGTTCATCCAGATGAGCTTATCAGGCTTTTGTTGGTTGTTCATTGTGTTGCTTGAACCATTCTCCTCGGTGACGTGTGCCGATGCCCTTTTGATTTCGTATGACCCGACATCTCTTTCTCTGTTTATTTCTCTGTGAAGCTGCCAGAAATATCTCTGTATCAAAAGCACAATGTGTATTTTGTGACTCTCTGGAACTGTGTTGTTGCTGAATGCTTAAATATTCAGTATGTAAATTACTGGCAAAAGGAGGACAGTACCTCTGCAGGAAAAGACACTTTGAAACAACTTCTTTGTTTGTGTGGCTTCTTAAATTTGCCAAGTTGGCTTTAACAAGCTGCAATCATTAAAGGAGCCAGTAGTGCAGATCGTCTTTAATCACGGCTGATTGTTTGTTCTGGATGATTTATTTCACTGATTTGTTAAGAAGATGAAAATTGCTTTAATACAAACAACGTTATTCCTTAGATACATCTTTTAAAATATGTGTGAGTGTTAGCTGCTGTGACGTTGAAAGGACGAACAATTGATGAAAATCTTTAGGGCTGCTTTGGATCCAAATCTGAAATCTTCTGCACAGCAGTGTAATGCAGACGGGTGATGGTCAAACAGATAAGAATTAAGAATGAAGACGGGACACACTGCACAGCAAAACGACTCAGTTCTCGCCCACCTTACAAGTAATATGTCTAGTTAAGACAATGAAGCAGATGTAAAGTGTGTTGCCATTCCACTTGCAGAAAATAATTTGAATTAATATAAATTAATTTGGTATAGAACTGTATATTCTTAATTTCAAGCTCACTTTAAAGTTAATTTAGTAAAGAGGCTTCTATCAACATATCTATGAGGTTACTGATCGCCCTAATGCCGGGGTCAGACTACAGATACCGATCCGACAGACGTAGGGAGTCAGGCGCAACAACTGATCATTTTATCCTGTGTAGCGTATCGTAGTGGACGACAACTGACGCCTCACGACGTCCCGACAGAAAGATGAACTCTGGATAAAAGTAAAAAAATACAGCATACAAGTGATAATGTTGATGTTTGTTCTTATGTAACTCTCAACGCCAGTGGATTTGTTGACAATGTCTGATGCTTGTGATGAAGGTCCACAACAAGTTTCAATTTTGAGTATGACAAAGAGCGTGCACGGTGAAGCGAAAGAGGAATGATGTTGTTGGTGCTGCAGGTGGAACCGTGAAACAGAGGGAAGGTCGCCGTCTCTTTCCAAACACAGGACTGCCAGTATCTAACACACACCGCTTTGCTTCTGACACTGTTGTTTGTTTACAGCGCCCCCTAGCACCTCCTTCCCAATGACATCACACAAGTCGTGATGGTCAGCGTCCAACGTAGAGTCTGTCTTGTCTCTCGGCCGAATCACGGCAAGAATTTATGATTCTTAGATCTCAAAAATATTGTGTAGTCTGAACGCGGCATAAGAGACAAGGAAACAGACTGAGTCTCTTATTCAGAGTCCATAATCCACTTTTTGTTTACACTCAGCCACATACATCTCTGTTGGATGACAGAGGTAATGTAGCTGAGAATGTTTCATGACTGACAAATAGCAACAACAACAGTTTTAGCCAGCTAGCCATCAACTATTCATTACGTCTTCAAACTCCAGCTGTTTGTACTGACCTCAGGAAGTCGAGTGGCGTTACAGGAGCTGACATTAACAGGACGCACCAGCTGCCTGAGTTTCAGCGTGAAGACAGGAGGTCAATGAGAACATAAAGTCAGAAAAAGACTGAGGAGGTCAGCAGAGAACAGCTAGACATCCAACTACATCCTGAATACTAAAAGATCTCATAGTCATTAAGAAAAGGGCAAGATTTTCATACATGAAGGACGGACTGAGGTCGAACAAAACGCCCCGAAAAAGCAAATCAGAAAGGCTACTCGTCTACTGCATGGTCTGCGGTATACTGGCAATGGGGAAAAGAGTCTATTGCCTATTTTTATTTTATAAAACTTCATATATGTGCTAATTTTGGTGGAAAAAAGTGTATTTGAATTATGAACCTTCTGCCTCCTCCTCATCATTTCTTTCTTCATCTGAAGTTAGAACTAGTTGCGTGGTAAAAGTTGACAGCCCACTCTCTAAGTGTTAAGTAATTGCACAAATAACAGCTTTGATGACTGTAATCATTTCACTGAGATGTGGCAGCAGCCACAACAAAACGTGGTAACTGTGTGTTTGGAGCTGGGAGCTCCTGTGATTAACGTTTTCCACCCACACTGACCACTTAATGTACACATTGAGCCGGAAAACAAAAACCCTCCATTCCTCCTCATATTCACACTAATCCTCTAGACTGAACATCAGGCTGTTTAACATTTCTCTCATTTGTTTCCACCTTTGTTTCCGTCTCTGTGATGATGTGACAGCTGTTCATTTCATTTCATTACAGTGTCTTAATCAAAGGACATTTTTCCGTCAGTTGGCTGTCTCATCTGACGACGTCAGTTTCCTCTGGTCTTGTTGGAGCGCAGACAAAGAGGATAAGAGATGATTTCACATGTGCTTCACCAGATACATGTATTATTGGTATTTGTTTCTTGGGAACATTGACAGATCAAGTTCCTCTGACTCTGAGTTGAGGCAGCAGATGCGGAGCCGTCAGTCATATTTTCACTAGTGATGCACAAATGACATCGAATGTCACTCCTGTGAAGCACACTGTTTCATTACGTTGTGTCGGAGCTTGAGTCAAATGATACTGTGACACCAAAGCTTCAAATGTCTCTGGTGCTTCAGAGAGTGCTTCTTTCAGGTTTGAAAGTTTTGAGAGTTTTTCGGCTAAACTTTGGATCCGGTTCCAATTTGATAAAATACCCAGAATTGTGAAGCTCTGCGGCGAACAAATCCCTTATTATCGTCTCTTTTTCCTCTCTCTGACACTAAATAAATCTGCAAATAAAAATCTGCTGACGTCACGTTTTAACTCAGCGACACAGCTGTTAACAAGACTGACATGACCGCCTTCACGTTAATGCTCTAAAGGGTGGACGCACTTCACCAAATATACTGTACCATTACCAAATCATCGCTGTCAGGCAGAAACCGCGTATCTCCATATTTTGTCATTTTTATTTCATAAATATTTTTTTCATAAATCAATGCTAATGGTCACCCTTTACATATGTGAGTTTTACAAATATTTAACCAATGAAAAGAGCATGTGACTAAATATCATAACTCCATTGGATCGTCAAACTGTCGACCAAACCTCATAGCTCCACCCCAGTATGTGTGTGTGTGTGTGTGTGTGTGTGTGTGTGTGTCACCAGCTGCATCATTAAAGTGATGAACACATTAATGCATCAATAATTATAATCCAATAATATAATATATGATATTCTGAAATGGGCCACTCTGCATAATGAGTACTTTTACTTTTGGTACTTTAAGTATATTTAGATGCTAATACTTTTGTATGAGGATGATCCCTCAGTGTGTATTTGGTTTGAAAGTGAATCATCCCTTTTTTTTATTTACCTTTGTTTTCATGTATTTGTGTTTCTGTGGGTGCTTTGTCTGATCTCACAGTGTGTTCAGTGCCGAACCTTTTCATGTGCAAAGCAGATTCTCTGCCGGCTAATTAAACGTCTATTTAAATCTGTTCTGTTTTGCTGTGAACTGTTACAACAAAGACAATTAAGACCGTGGCCATGATGCCAAAGTTCCCTGCAGCTCCGCACACACTGATACACACAGGAGGGAGATGGAAACGAAATACGAGAAGGTTGAGCTACATGTTTTATCTGGTTAGCTTGAGAGCTAGTTGACTGGAGTTTGCTGACAGCAAAGCGCGTTCGCTTTTACAGCACAGTTCGAGACAGTTTCAACGTGCAACAACAAACAAATGAGAACAAACTAAAGAAAACTGAACAAAAGAATTCAAGAAATTGTTTTAACAAAGGAGAGACTGTTAAAAAAAAGTCAAAGTTAAAGGACCTTACAGGAAATAAATTATCAAAAACAAATGTGATTGTAACTACAAAGTCAAGAGTGTAGTTAATATAACGGCAATGAATTAATCATACATAATAAAATGTAATTACTAATATACTAAATATACTAATTAAAACATATAAGGGTTCAATCTTTGCAGAAGCAAGGGTTATTTTATGGATAAGAACACATTTACACCAACACACAGTGCTAACTGGAGGCCTTATGTACGAATACGAAAACTAAAAAAGCCAAAGTGCTGTTTATAATGAATAAGGTAAAACTGTGGTGGTGCGCCACAGATGGCAAAAACTAAACACACAAGGAAAGAAACAGTCCAGCAGATGTGGAAGAAGTACTCAGATCTTTTACTTAAGTAAAAGTAGCAATACTACAGTGTATAAGTACTATGTTAGAAATAAAAGATCTTACTTATGTAGCTTAATTAAACTTAAATCCAATGACTGAAAGTAATGTTTGGAGACAAGAAGAGAAGTCTGAAGGCAAAACTCAAAGTACAACACAGACTGATTTACATGTTCATGAATGCAGCAGTGTGTCTTCAGGCTGAGCGCTGAACTAACGCTGGCTGATTGGCATCGGCTGGTTCAAATATGCTTAACTATCATTGGCTTCTTCACAGTTGTGCAGCTTGTGAGGTTAGTCTGCTGATTTGCTGCTACTGTAGCTCCCTGCTCCACCCAAACCTCCTCATTATTCTTGATTTAACACAGATGTATGTCCTTGTATGTGTTTATTAGTGGGATTGGCAGAATGCTCATTGCTGTTTTATTTTAAAGTTCAAACAGCAGAGCCTCTTCTAACTGCACAACCATTTGCTATGAATATGGGCTGCAACTACACTTATTTTTATTCTCAATTAATGCTGATTGTTGTTTCCATTAATTGTGCAGTCTATAAAATGTCAGGCATGTTTCCCAGAGTCCAAGGCGACGTCTTTAAATGTCTTGTTTTGTCGGAACAACAGTCCAAAACCCAAATATATTCAGTTTACGATGAAATAAAAGAGGAAAGCAGCAAATATTCACAATTTAGAAGCTAGACTTGAAGATTTTTTTGGCATTTCTTTGTCAATAGTTGACTTCTTGTGAATAAACTAATTGATTAATCAACTGTTTGTTTGAGCTTTAGCTATAAATGGTCAATTCAACATCGAGTAGATCGACTAGCAAATCATCACCATGACAGTTGTGTACAACATCTATCTATCTATCTATCTATCTATCTATCTGTCTGTCTATCTATCTATTGTCACAACTTTACAAGAGGTTGATCTTTGCAAAAGATGTTTCCTTAATGCATTTTCCAGACATACACACCAAAAGTATTCTGACAGGCACACAATCATATCTTTTTGATTTAATTTGGTTTATTTGTTTGTTTGTTTTTCTGCAGTGAGACCGAAGCACTTCCCCTCATATAAACAGAGACGTGTACAGACACTGTAATGAAAAGAAATAAAGAGTATGAGCACTGTTCGCTGGTTGCTGTTTTGAAAGCAGTTGGTAAAGAAGCTCCTTCTTTAGTTGCTCAGCTCTTTAAAAGCTCCGTCACTGTAAACAAAGTGCAGCAGCCAACACGGAGCTTCAACTGTAAAGCTGCAGCTCATTTATCTTGGAGCAACTATGTGCTCCGAGATGCTACAATATGAAACCAGTTATAAACAGTTGCTCACACACTGCAGACAGGCACGAGGACGTTATATAAGCAGCAATTACTTTACACATTCTATGAGTGCTAGGCTGTGCACTAATTAACTCATTAATCAGGACCAATTAAAAGGGAAACCAACCAACAGTGTGACCTCCGTTACTATAACCGCAAAGTTAATCAATAAACTCAACCTGTATTCTTTTATGCACAAAGAGAAGAAAAGACAGAAGGTGTAGAAGAAGAGGTCACTGAAAGAAACAGTGTCATTGCTTAGCAGCAGCATTACGGGCTTTTTCCTCCGTCATAATTAGAAGAGTAACAGCAGCAGCGGTAATTATAATAATAAAGTCAATATTTATTAGAACAGAAGAGACGTGAAGCCAAAGAGGAGCTAAGGGGAAGTTGTTTGAGCAACTAAACTCAATGTAGACGACTGTTCCAGAAGGAAAAAAACACAAAAACAAAAACACAAACCAACAGGGAGGCACATGACTGGGCAGCAGAGACCAATATAACTAAAATATACATGATTAGCACATTCCACTGATGTATAATAGCAAAGTAGAAACAAGGCAGTGTGAGGGTGAGAGCGTTCAACACCGCTCTAAACACAAAAGCTGCTCGAGGGCTCAGAGAAGAACTGAAGGTACATTTAAATACACCCAGTTCAGTCAACATGTCTGCACACATGTTATAACGCTGCACACACACATGTAAACACACTTATAGATACGTGATAAAACATTGTTTAGATGTAGATGGGTATGCATGTGAGGAAGTAGCTGACTTCAGTGGACTTGGATAGAAAAGAGAGTTTCCTCCCCTGAGAGTGAACCGAAAGTGCTCGTTCCAAATTACAGCGTGCCAAAGCAGTGTGTCATCATAAGCCCCAATTATTCAACATTAATTACATGCTGCTCTCAGGAGTGCGTAGAAAAGTTTCCATGAGTGAACATCCACAACCGTCGACAGCCAGGAACGACAAAGTTTGTCATTCTACTACGGCTTACACTTTGCATTAAAGGGACAGTTCACCACTTTCAACCAATTTTAGAAATATTATTTTTTAATGAATTGGGTGAACCAAGCATTTACAGTTTGCAAACCTGGCAACCCCAACACGAGGACAGCACCTAAGAGACGCTACATGCAGTCACTACAATGTCTGTTTTTAAGAATTAATCAAGTTGGTGGAGTCATTGGAGGGTGTCTTTTTTCTAAGCTAAGCTAAACATGGCCTGGACATACAAAGATGACACCATGATGGTAAATCAAAAATGCAAGAGCTCCAAAGACAAATCATTAACTTTTCTTTAGATAAGCAGGGACTCAACATCATGCTGGCCAGATGATGAACCTTGGTGGTTTCAAATACTCAATGAACTCTAGCGCTGCGTTCTGGTCAAATGTCCACTTTGTGCACAAGATATCTCATAATTTAACCCACATATTGTTATAAATTCATAATTTTTGACATGAAAGTTTTGCAGTTGTGGCCCCATTACTGGTACTTTTTAAAGAACAGGAACATCAACATGTTCTACTAAATATCTTTGAGTCGTAGGGTGTGTGAAGGTCTTAAGGGGGCTTCTTTTACCACCTGTTTGGGCTTTATGTATCTATAGAAAAACAGCAAAAAGAACATAATTACTGGCCAAGATACATGCGATCATCGCTTAGCTGTTGCTTCAGAACCATGGACAGCGCTGTTTGTTGTGTGTAGGTGCGTCAGCTAGTTCGGTTTCTTTGTCTGCTCGCTTTTCATGGTTGTAAATAGAGCTTTCAGCCCTTTTTTCTCCACATTGTCTTGATCCAGACAGAAATGAAATGATGAGAGCGAGAGAGATAGAGAGCTCCTGACTATGCATAATGGAATTGACACACAGGAGTTTCATTTTAGAAGCATGTTGCGTCAAGAAGTCATTAAAAAATGATATATACCTAAAAAAACAAGGCCAGGCGCGAGGCCCTGTGTGGCCGCACACTTCGCTGACGCTGCTGTATGTCAATAATGCTTCTTCTGTGTTGTTTTCAGGAATTCTTTTAACGATTTGAAAAGTTTATAAATGTCACAATTACACAGGAGTGTTTTTGAAGGCTGATTTTTTTTTTTCAAATTCTGATTTCTCCAGCAAAAATCTGATAAAATTTCAATAAAGTAAGAGGGATTTATTATGATTTTAGTATGTCTCTCCATCCTGGGAGTGTGGAGAAGGTTTGGAAACAGCATTTGCAGTAAATCATTTTAAGGGGCAAATCAAAAGCTTTCATGATGGGGTCGAAAATCCTGGTTACGACACATCTTCGGGTAACACATTAAAAAAAGAAATACATCAATTACATTTTTATCCTTGCACCTGCATAACTTCAGGTAACATATGCTAGTGTAAAACATTAACATCTATCTAACTAATTCCACTGTTTGTTAAAATAATCATTTCAGTCTTTGTGCTTCATGCATGTTTTAAAAAAACAAATTCTGTTTTTATCATACTAAACATTGTTTTGCCTGGATAACGGTCAGTAAAAACAACAATAGAATGGGACTTTTTCTTTTTCACTGAGACGCCACACTGAACAAATCTACTGTCCTTCTTCCAACATGTTTAGATACGGTGTATTATATAACATGTTAGCTATTGTATCTGCTATAAAACCACCTCAGAGCCTGCAGTCATGTCTTTATCTCTGTTCTGTAACCTGGCTGTTAATCCATTGGACCCCCTCCCCACTCTTATTTTGGCATTTTCCTTCCACATCTTGACCTTTTGCCCTGCTGTCTCACATCTGGCCAGCAGAGCCTGATAATGGCTCTGCCCTTTTGTTTGCATCTGTTTCGTTCTGTTCCGTCTGGTCATGCGAGAGAGGAGAAGGCTGATGATTTGAACGCCTGCCTGCCTGCCTGCTGCTGCAGCTCTGTTTTTTTTGTCCAGGCCGCTTTGTGCTTCGCTCCGCAGCTCAGAGACACACAAAAAGACAAAATCTCCCCCTATCTCATGCAGTTGAGCACAAATGGATGAGCACAGCACTGGCTATTTTCCACTTGGGACTCTCTATCTCGCTTTCTGTCCAGATCCCTTCCTCATCGAGCGAGGAATTAGAGGTTATTTTTGCTCGGGGCGCTGCCTCATCAAGGCGACCGCGAAACCAGCGTCTGAGGACTTTCCGCTGTTATATAAGACTTGTTACACCCGCCCTACTTCTCAGGGTAAAATGTGAGCTCAGATTAGTAAAGCCTAAGCTGTGTCCCGAGCCTGTCAGAGGGCTTTAGCGCTAATGGAAATGGACTCCAGAGCAACAGAAAGCAGAATTTCCTCTGCAATATTTGATGTATTTAACCTTTCCTGTCTGTCGTTTGTTTCTATGGCATTTGGTCTGTTCATCATATCTGGTAGGAGGTCTAGTGAGGGTGATGTCAATGACGTGTCTTGCTCCTTTAAACCCAAAGTACTTTTCTATCAGCGTACATGCAGATTGGATTGCCCTTGGAATAAGGACAACTCCACAAAAACCTTTTAAAGAGTAACTTAACAGCTGGCTATAAACTATACTGGTGTGCTCTGTTGCACCTGTAACCCGTCATGATGTCATTCCCAGGGCGTCAAAAATTGACGCTTAAGCAGTGACCCGCAGCATCTTGATACGCACGCACCCTTTAGCGTCTGAATGAGACGCACCAGGCTTTCAACTAATTCTATCTGCGTCATTATTAGATGCTCAGAGTCATGGACGTAGTATTTAGAGCGAGAACTCCACTTAACCGCTTGAATAGAAAATCCAAAGAAGACAACGTCACAGCATTTGACTGACAGGTGATCTACAGAGCAAATAAAAAACAGATTTGCCGTGTTTGTCTTCATTTGGGATTATTTGTTTCTGAATAACTTCCCTAGAGGCAGCCCTTGTGTTAAAACTGAAGAGATGTGGATTTGGTTTGTGAGTGAATCACAGAGGAATCCAGGGAAGAAACGGAGCCTATAATCTTTTAAGTAAATCTCATCCGACACAGCTGTCCGTCCAAAGAAAGACGACAAAACCTGTGAGTATTTGATGCTTTGGTGTTTGTCTTCTGTCTGTCATACACCCGCTAAGGGAGAAAAGGGAGAAGAAGGCAGTGATGGATAGATGGTGGGGTTATAGTTTTCAAAGTAAAAAGGAGGGCAGACATTAACCGGCTGACTGACATCAGAAGCTTAGAGAGGGAGAAAATGAACCCAAAACCCAGAAGAATCAATATGACTAGGTTATATCTGTGCCTCTTAAGAGCGGAGGTGGGACTGGAACAGGAATGGAGATCGGAGCTGGCAAACTGGGGGACTCGGCAAGCTTCCACCGAGCTCAGACCGGTACACTCTGTTCCCATAGGTCCTCTTTTTGTCACCGTTGCCTCTAGAGACCGAAGAACCAAAGGCTAAGAGAGACTTTACTTTGAGAGGCATTGATTACTGAGCAACTGAATTACAAAAGCTTTGTCCTGAGTGGAAAGAGGGGGGAACGAGGGGAGGACGCTTCATGCCAAAAGCAAACTGTTTGAATGTTCAGTTCATCTTAATTGCCCCTCGAGGGGAAATTTGGCTTACAGGAAAACACAAATGCAACATACAAGAGGACATGGGACAATAATCACAACAGTTGCAGCAAATAACAAAGTAAAAAAAGATGCATCTGTCTGTTAAAAGTGCAAAGGCATTGTGATGGTAGCCATGGTAATGTCTTGCTGAGCAGTGCAGTCAAGTCAAGGTTCAGAGCAAATTAAGCACATTTACTGGAACAAAGGAACATTGAAACCTATTGCTTTTTTACCCTGGGGGACCTGCATCTCCGCAAAGAGGGAGAAGAACGCATTGCTTCAAAAGTGGGTGGTCAGAGATGGCTGAGATCGACCGTGCCGTACGCAAAACTCGTCTGTCATAAATATCTTCTTAAGACAACTGCTGCCAATTATTTTTGCTTTAAGGTTCCCATACCAAGAAATCAACCAGAAGGTTAAAATGAACTCAATAAAGGATTTATCGTGTGACGAGGTTTGCACATCAAACAGATATATGTCCATCTCATTTGCAGTAATCTGATGGCACAAACAGTAAATGGGATTTCAGAATTACGACGAAGAATAATTAAGGATATGTTAATCCTTTTGAAAGGATTAAGAATAACCTCATCAACACATCTAGATTACTGCTGGAGAAATCAAATTACTGTACAAAACTTCACGGAAATCCATCCATCAGTTGTTGAGATATTTCAGTCTGGAGCAAAGTGGTGGACCGACAGGCCCACGCTGCCATCCCTGGAGCCGGCTGCTATGTTGGCTAAACACAGGACGGTCTCCAGAGCTTCCTCAAAGATGTAGCTACTGCTGAGGAGAGACAGCTCTATACTGATCCAACAAGATGCTACATGTGCTCCTTACAAATGCTGCTGAAATGTTGAAAATACAAGTTCTGGCTTGTTTTGTGGTGCTGAACGGACAGTTCCTGTTAAGTAACTTTACATATCATTTTTTATTTGCTGCTACTCTTTGTTGCTGTAATTGAACCTTTGCTAAGCCCCACCTCTCGAACGCAGACTGGCCAATCATCGGCCAGCTCCGACTAAAGTCCGACAGCTATCGGCTCTGCTCCAAAGACTCTCGAGCAATCGTTTCAGATTTCTTCATTTTCAGGCTGGTTTTGTGGATCTTGAGCTAGTCATGGCTTAACATTGTGTAATAGTGATACTCATTACCTGGAGAGGTTGGAAGGAGTTATACGTTTCTAAAACGCATCATTAACTAGGAAACAGTGTTTCAAACAGGAAGCACTAAACGAATGAAAACAAGGAATATAACAGAAAACCCCAAAACCTAGAAACCAAAATCCTCTGGACAAAATTAGAGGCCACAAAAAAGATGAACAAAAGATAGTCTTAAGTCTCCACAAAGCCTTAACAAAAAGTCCAAGGCCCTTAGGGAACAGCGCCGGACCGAGACACTGTCTTTATCTTTTGAACCTGTTTTTGCTGATGAGTCAGTTTGATATCCTGAAATCGTATAGTGTAGACCTTTTTGTCTGCTTCTCTCTAAAATCGCTTTTTTGTTTCCCCAAAAAATATATATTATTCATGCAGTTAGTGACAGTGTGGGCTCCATGTTACTGTGACTCTGACAGCTTGACGGAGTGGCAGCGGGGGGCGGGGCTTAGTGAAGGGTCGATTGAGGTGTTTTTCGTTGCAATAGTACCACTGAGATTAAAGGAGGTGTTGGGGTACAAAATCTAAAGTCTTTGTTCTGTGCAAAATATATACCAAAGTTGATCTGAAGATAATATGAGGCTTAAGGATGTGGGTATCTTCCAATGTTATAGTCTCTCTAGTGTTTCCCTGTTGAGCAGCAGGGGAGGATTAGTGACAGTTGGAGTACATTGGAAGCATGTTAGGAAGAGATATGTTAATGTCCAGTATGAACATAGGGAGGATTAGAATAAGCAAACACTGTTCCAATGTTTACATGGACACCTGACAACTGTTTTAAGACTTAATTGTGTTTTATGATGACGAGCCCCGACTACATCACTCTCCCCCTCTATGGTCGCTGTGTGGCATCTTTCTAAATCTTTTAATAAGTACTGTACTTGTTGCTGTTGGCGACAGTGTTGATTTTAAACCAACGCACATGAGGGTTTTGGAGGAAATACATTTATCTGACCTTCCAACACAATGAATCAAGAACAACCACCATTTCTATTTGCGAGTTCCCTGTTTACAATTCATGTTTGCCAATTAGTTAATTATTCTCTCTAAAGGAGGTTACTCAACTTTTCACACTGCGGTAAATTTAACTCAACTGATTGAGATTATTTCTGCCTCCAAAGCAGCTCAGCCACAGACAAATGTTGACATGTGCCAATAACAAATAGAGTCTAAACCTGCTGTATGCTGACCGCAGTCACAGTCTAACAAACTACTGTGTGCTTTCACCTTAAAACGATCAATTGTATTTCAGTGCCATTGATTTCTTCAGGGAAAATAAATGAACATCTCCAAAGAAATCACCAAAATATGCAGCAACCATCTGCTAAAGGGAGCCAATCACAATAATTATCTATGTTTTAAACAGTAGATTTCAAAGAGAAGCCCTCAGCTGTACATCTTCAACTATCCTGGGTGCAAATTCCAGTCAAGTGAAACCCTAAATTATTCAAGCTTTTTAATCCAGTGAAAAGAGTGTCAGGAGGATTGTGTAAGGTGAGAAAGCGCATCAGTCTGTCAAGTTTATTTTGACAGCTC
>CAKALG010039471.1:0-10351 GCA_916700815.1 Helicolenus hilgendorfi
ATGGTGAAAGTTAGGGTTTGACCGATATGTGTTTTTGAACACTGTACAGTATAAATTGTCTTTCGTTGGTGTCTAATTCCATTCCGTTCCCTGTATTTTGAATAGAAAAGCTCTACTGATCTGAAAGTAATCCAAAATGTCACATAACTCATGACTCATTGTATATCTTAGAATAGATTTTTAAGAATTTTGATTACTTCTGAATCAGTCAAACAAAGGCCAGCTGGTAACTGTATCTGGTTTTGTACTTTGCTTTCATTTATTTTCTTAGATTTTCCTCTCTTACTGGAACCAGAACCAGGGAACTAAGTGGAACCTTTAAATAATAAGGCAGTGACATTTTGATGATATCTTGATTCATGATTCATCCGTGATTCAACATCATTTTGGCTGCAGAGCACGACGTGTTGTTGGAGAGGGACATAACCCTGGAACGGTCGGTTTGACAGTCAGCAGGTTGGCTCACAGAAAACATGGAAATTACTCAGAAACACTGGATTCGAGCCTGTAGTCAGTCATCAAGGCCAGTTACTTCCTCCACCCTCTCAATATTAAACATTAACCGTAAAAATAGCAGTTTTTGACATTTGCTGCACGTTATAATATGAAAATAACAACGTATTCTCGTACAGTGGTTCGTATGATATCCTATGAAAAGTTATTCTCATTTTTTTGTGTGTTTTCCTACAAATATCCATCAACATGTGACGCACGTGTCGGTTTCCGCTTCAGTTTTTTCAAAATAAACTTCCATCTCCAGAGGAAACAACTTAGTTTGGTTTAGGCAACAAAACTACTTGGTTAGGTTTAGGAAAAGATTATGGTTTGGGTTAAAATAACTACAGAAGTGGTGCGGACATTACGTGGCAAATAAATCAACTTTGACTTCTGGTTTCACACGGGGTGGGAACGCCGGTCTCCTGGGTGAAAGTTTAGTGTTTTTTGGACCCACCCACGGACCCTGACCTCCTCCAAAGAACGTGTATTGCCAAGAAGTGAAAGTCAGCAGCAGCAATTCTACGCTTCCGTCATTTTGGACTGAAAGCGTCTACCAGACGCCAGTAGAACATCCGCCTAAAAAGTGCCCTACAAAAGTAAAACAAAATTATTTCTATCTATTGTCATATTCTACCGAAATGACTTGTGTTGAACAATAAAATATTATAAATATAATAAGCTTATTCAGTCCAAAATTGGGGCAGCGACTGTTGTCAAAAAAACACCGGAGTTTCGTCTCTTTGCCTCCTCCCTATGCGGTGTTGTCACTCTTTATACTTCTTGGTTCACAATTACGTGGATTACATACAAATTGATTTTGTGGGATATATACTAATTACAGTGCATTACTTTTCGTAGGTATAGCTACGAACGGTTTATGAGACCAGCCTGGAAAATAAACAAAAATCATTCACATGTGACACAAGTATCTGTGCATGCTACATCGATACTTGTTGCTCGCCTCCTTCCATCTGTTCTCCCTCTTAACAAGCTGACTTCTATTTAGTCGAGAGCAATTGCTACCTTGAAGCCTCTCTTCCCTCCATCTATTCTGACTCCCCAACAATAATCATGATGCACGCCAATCAGAGAGAAACTGAAGAATGTGTATTCTGAATCAGATATAGACATAGAGAGAGTATGCGTGTGTTGTTCTTGACACGCTGAGTGATTCATTTGTCTTCCCCATCTTACAAAAGGAGTTTGAGAAGGAGGAAATTGTGTTGCGGTCGATTCGATGTGGGTGGAGAAATAAACCCCTCTTAAAGCCCGACTTCAATTACACTGAGAGACACAGGAGACGGAGGATGAGAAGAGGATGGAAAACATATTTAGATGCTTCGCTTCTGAGATGTTTCCCAACTCTAGAATAGCTGAATGTTTCAGAAGCCTACAAAACAGTTATTTGTGTGTATCCTCTAATGCACCTGCCAAAGAACACTCATCTTTTATTGTTATCTATCATATAAAGGTACGTTTGTCTCCATTCTGTAATGTCAGATTTTATTTTAAAATCCTTTTTGCGTGATTGAAAAAGGAGATGAAGTAAGATAAAGGTTAAAAGAAGTCTTGCCTCCTTGATTTTTATGCGTGTCCTTCATACTTTGGCTCATTTTTAGTGTGTTTTCACTTCTTCTTTGGCCGTGTGATGTTTGAATGTGACAGCTCCAGGCCAATATCATTCATTAAAGCCAGACTAATCTATGACTCATGCTAAACTTTCAGCCTCTGCAGCTGCTCTCCTCTCATTCTTTCGTTCTCTCAAACAAACATGCACATGCATGCACACGCAGTGTTCTTCTTCCTCTCCGTGTCTAATTAATGCTGCCAAATTACTAGCTGTGTCCATATCTTGGAGTGCAAAATGAGGGGTTTTCTACTTTGGAGCTGCTGTTGAATATTCAAACAGTCGTGGAGGAATACACGGCGCATAGAAGCTGCACCTTCAATACTAATGTGGAGAAATCTCTTCTGAATTCACAATTTGGGACATTTGAACAGTCATATTTAGCTTTGTAACTTTTAAATTGATGTAACGTTGTTGTACTTACTAGGTGCTGTGCAGACGTATCAAGGCAAATAGTGTTCAGTGTTAAGCTGGGCATTGTAGTTTTCAGAAAACATTACTCAAACAGGAGGAAATAGTGTGTTTTTGGGGACTGTTTTCAGATGCAAATTAATTCACATTTGGTGCTCCAGTGAGTATTTAGGTAATACTTTGGTGTTTGGTCTTTTTGTTTTGGTCTTTTCATGGGATTTGATGACAAAAATATATGAAAATATATAGAATATTTATACCTTTATCCTTTAAGTACAGTGTAGAAGCGCTACAGCTCTTCTAACAGAAATACAAACATAGCTGATACAAACAACACCAAAAAAAGAGCAAAGACATGTAAACCAAACAGTGTCAAACAAGGTTAGCAGGGAGACATGCCAGGAATGTGGCATCCCTCCTGCATTATTAAAAATACACCAACCGTTTTTGTTCAAGGGAATAAGCATTTTGGCTCTCTCTGGGAGAATCTGGCAGGGTTGCTTTTTTAAAGTTCATAACTGTGGAGTTGTTTTTATCTGACATGATGATGTGTGATAAGTTCTGGCAGGATCTCTTATACCAGTCACTGACGGGGAGCTACCACTGCACTGATTTGGTGTTTAAAGGACCTTTCTGCTCATATTTAATCCATATGCTATGTTGTACTCGCTGCTGTCACTGCTTCAGACATTTCCAAGAATCCTCTCCACCCCCAACCTCCACCTGCATTTAGCTCAGCTCCGTTGTATACATGCTGCAGGGTCTTTATATCCAGGTTAATTTCCTCAGCTCGCTGCGCGCTGCTATGTCGTACTGCTGCAGGAGGAAGCAGCCCTCAGAGGAAAACCAAGCTGCCAAGTCAAATCTTATTGCCATTTCTTATGTGGTGAGTGCTTCTGACTGAAGTGAGTGAGATCAACTGCTGATCGGGGGTAGATTAGGTCTCCGGAAAGCTTCCGTCATTGCATCGCAGTGGCTTTTAAACTACTTCAAACATAGCATGCAGTAACGTTTCTTTTAGGATTAGTGCTTGTTGCTGAGCCTGAAACCTGTTAGCTGAGACGAGCACTGTGAGTCAGCACATACTGTGGAGAGGCATCATCATCCTGCAGATAATATCACAGCACCGCTGTGCATTTAATGCCTGCATAGAATGAGTAGAGTATACTGGGGAAGCAATTACCCTTAATAAACGGCTTTGCTTAGGATCTCTCACCCTATAACCAAAAGACTACTGTCTCCGGAAAGAATAGTGACACTTTTCCACAACAATTGCTGTTATACTTGCACACAATATGCGCACAAACACACATATTTCCAGAGCAGAAAATGGCTGTGTTTCACAATGAGGTTGAGCTTTGATGCAATTTGTAATAAATCGCTGTAACCTCATGTGAAATTCAATTTGCAGGTAAAACACAACAGTATTGTTCATAAACACAGAAAATGCTCCTTTTGGGTACAAAATATACTTTTTCAGATTTATTGGCAATTTTCAGTGAAGTTTCCAGATCCCATAAAACACAAGCAGCATGTTTAGCTTTTATTGTGTAGTAATCTTCATAACGACAAAACAAGGTTGAATATAGCTTTACCACTTTTGCTCTCAGACTGTTGTTAAAAGACTTTATTTCTTAGTTGTTTTTTTTATGCCTCCGCGGCAGCAACAGCCGTGGCTGGAGGCATCATGTTTTCAGGTTGTCCGTCCGTCAGTACGTTCGTCCGTACCATTCTCGTGAACGCGATATCTCAGGAATGCCTGGAAGGAATTTCTTCAAATTTGTCGTGTGTTCAAATTTTCAAACATCCACTTTGACTCAAGGATGAACTGATTACATTTTGGTAGTCAAAGGTCACTGTGACCTCACAAAACACATGTGATGACAGCTGCTCAGAGACAGCAGACTACAGATCAGCTCTGATTGGTTGTAATCCTCCGGTCTGGGAAATCCTACAGATGCCATTAGGAGCACCGGAGGACAAAGAGGAACATAATCTTTTTTCAGATTACCTGTCTCATGCACTACTGTCAGGATATAGTGACCGTTTTATAAAAACAACTTTATTTTAATGATATTTGCTCCAACCTGCCTTCCACAGCTTTAAGTAAAAAAGGCAAAAAACATTTTTTCACATAATAATAATATGTTAAATGTCTGATCCCAAGGTTATTTAGTCCTTTAGTTTTCTTTTTGTGTGTTTTGTTTGATACTTTATCTCCTATCTTCGCTTTTAGTTCAGAGAAAAACAACATGATTCCCTCACAAATGCACACACTAGAGAGGTCATTGTTTGATGAAATGGAAGCTACTGTAAAGGTTTATTTTTAGCCTGCGCTGCTAATGAGTGCTGAATTCACTTACTAACTTTCTTCTCAGATACTTACAGAGAGAGATCCCCACCTCCCTTCCTTCCTTCCTCCTCTGTCTAGTTAACTGACTGTTCAATCAATAGCTGCGAGAGGAGGGTGAACTTCCCAGAGGTGGTTAATTGGAGTGACTGTTTGAATGGAAATCACGGGAGATAGAGAGAGAGTGTGGAGTCGTCTCATCTAAATAATAACCCAGTATATACCCATATGTAACATATTACTAGAAACAGGTCTTTTTTTTAATATGATTTCCCAAATACAGTGAAGGGAGAGACCAGCTGTCAGGAAAATAAATTACAAAAAAGAACATTAACTTTGATTTAAATCACCACTGCAAACCCTACAAAACATCATTTGACACTGACTTTAGTGGTGTCTATCTAAAGTAACGGTTTCTCTATGCTGGCGGTGTGCTGACAGATACACTGTATTAATTTGCCTAGTAAATATATTCTGTATAAACAGGTTCGAAGGTTCAGGCGGTAATGATGTTGGCATTAAATGCAAGGACACTGCAGCGGTCCAGGTCTTTAGGAATTGACTCCCTTGTTTACCGACTAAAAATACATGATCACGACGTGCACAACATCAATTTGCAGACACAAGCAGAATAATGTATTATACATACACTGGCTAAGACCTCATTTGCAGCTTGTATTATGATGTGATTTGCATCGTAGCATCATATCCGCTGTCTGAGAAACCGGATCATAATCCTCCAACTGTTAAGTATATATGAGTGTGTTCTGTCCAGCTTGTGATTTACAGTGCATGCATTATAGTACTTCTGTTCAGTGACCATTAGATTGTGAGATCATTTTGGTTTACTACGATACAGTAATATATTAGTCAATATTCAGGAAACTGCTGTTTGTATTAGTCTATGTAGTGAATAGTGAAGGACTGGGTTTGCCCTGTTCAGCACCTTGGAGAGAGACACAGAAAGAGACAGCGGTTGAATGTTTCAGCACCATGGAGAGAGACAGAGCACCATGATCCCAGTGTCCAACCTAAGAACTGTACCTTTAAGGGGCCGGTACTCTCCATTAGAACTGCTCGTCAGATACTCCAATAGCATAAAGAAAAACAAAAAACCTCCCCCGACACCTTTCCCACATCGGATTCACATTTTTTTTTTATTCATTGCGTGTCATCCCTCTCTATGTTCGCCTTTGAGTGAGGCCATTCAGAACAGGTATAAATGCATCTGCTTTAAAGGAACAGTGTGTAACAATTAGGGGGATCTATTGGCAGAAATGAATATAATGTTAATAAGTATGTTTTCTTTAGTGTATAATCACCTGATAATAAGAATCGTTGTGTTTTCGTTAGCTTATAATGAGCCGTTTATATCGACATAGGGAGCGGGTCCTCTTCACTGAGTCCGCCATGTTTCGACAGCAGCCCAGAACAGAAACAACAAATACTTTTAACTTTTCCTGCTTGGGACGTAGTCAATAACGTCACTCACTCCCGTCGCCGCCAATCTCCCTCTTGCTTCACCACTCACTTCCCACGTACACACACACTTGAAGCACTGGCTCTGCTCCAAGTGACCAATGCTACTCTTACAACAACTGGCTCTAGTTAGGGCCATTCACGTTTTTGTGTCGGCCACCGTAGCTCTCCAACATGCTTGGCACACGGGAGAGGCTTTAGTTGGTTGCAATGTCCTCACCTCACCGCTAGATAGCGCCATATCCTACACACTGGAACTTTAAGACGTGTTCAAATGCACTCTGTACAACCTAGTTTGTCAACCTATTCTCACTCCCAACTTGTCAAACCCCACCGCTTGGTAAGTGCCCCTCGGTATCGGATACCCACGTACGGAGGCACCCATCAGCGTGTCAGGTCAGTTGTTATTCACGTGACTCATAAGTATCATTAGTCCCATGAGTCACATGAGTCATTAGTCAGTGAAGTTATTGTCAACCACGACCGTTTCCTAACCCTAACTAAGTGGTTGTGTTGCCTAAACCTAACTTCCTGTGAAAACGGAAGTTTATTTTGAAAGGACACTATGTATGTAATGAGCGTAAATTGACACACCGTCTCTGACACATCCAACAGTAACGCAGGAGGAGTTCTCCCGTGCGTTGGACTCTGATGCCGAGGAGCACTGACCAAGCGGTGGCTTTGGACGAGTTGGGTGTGTGTATGAGCTTCTGCACCATTCACTTACAATATTTTGTCTGATCATCTTGGGTGTGTACAGACAGAGCTTGATTGACATTTCCCTCTGTCCCTTATTAGTTTTATTGAACTTTTTTGGATAGAACAAATCCCACGTTTATCATTCTAATGAAATTACTTATTTAATTCCCATATTAACACGATGTCTGTCCACCTACAGCTGACCAACTGCGTGGGTGTGTGAGGCCTTTAATGTTAACATTACCTGTGTGCTCAGTGAACATGTGTAGGTGCAGGAGGATGCTAGGGCTCCAAATACTACACTCTGTGAGATCCCATTTAAATTAGGAGGTTATTTATTAATTACATTTGAAAGATGTATGTTTTCTGTAGGTGCTATCGTCATTTTATGGCTTAAATTGCCTCATAAATTGGCATTAACTCTAACCTCTCAGTATGTAACAGCTGCTATCATTGTGGAGTCCATGTGGTAATTCAGAATATTTCATTGTCTGTAAAGAAAAGTTAAATCGAGTTCACCACAACGTGTTCAAACACCATTTTAAATGCATTTTTTCCTGATCTAATGGCCCTTGAAATCTGTATGCTGGTCAGGTTTGATTGAACTTTAAAAAAAAAACCCTGGAGTGGATCATCATCTGCCGTGTATTAATGCAGAAACTCATCATGGCTGCATTAATATAGAAATGAACCCGAGGCTTTAATGCTTTAATTTGTTTTTGGGCTGCCTGGCAATCATCATCTCATCCCCAGACTTAACAGCCTCGCTCCATTATCTATCTGACCAGTCTCCATAGAGGAATCGCATCAATGTCCACTCTTTTCAATGCCGTGTGCGTGTTCGGAAAGATAGGTAATGATCACATCCTTTGTATGTGTGTTGACTCACCTTCTGACATAACACATTTTGTGTGAGTAAGCGGTTCCTGAGCTTCTGGGGCAATGTTGTGTCTGCGCGGTGTGTGTTATTGTTTTTGCACTAAAGAGTGTAAGTGTGAGTGTGTTAGTGTGTGTGAGTGTGTCCTCCTGTACTTCAATCTTTGTGAGGACCAAGTTGAGTACCACTTCCACTCTTTCACAATGTTCTTTCACAATCCATTCTTTATACCTGTGCTCTTGTGTTCTTGATTTTGGATGTAGAGTATCTCTCTTACTACGGTCTACCACACAGCTTCAACACGTGGAGAAATGCAAAGCTTGACTAGATAAGGTAGCTAAGATACTGTATGAGTGGACAATCGCTGTTACGGGGAGGGGATTTAGTGAAATGTTCGATTACATTAAAGGGCGAGTCCATTATTATTATTTTTTTTTTAGGTTTTTATATCATTTTGTAGCTTCACAGTGGTGTTTCTTATTATTCAAAAAGAACACATTTTGGTCATATTTTTCCCACGCCCTTCTAACAACATTTTCCCTCATGACCCTTACGTAGGTTTGTGCATGATGCTGCTGCTACATGTACAGAATATACTGTATACAGGCAGTGTATTAACGTTACATTAACCTACATGGCGGTGGGCCTGCTCCCAGTTTGGTGAAGCAGACAGGAGTACCGGCACGGATGCTAAGCAATGTACTGCTGTGGATGCCATGTTAGATCAGATCTGAAAGACACACAATAACACAAACAAACAAACGGATCGATGCAGCGGTACACCGGCAACTCCTGTGATCTGAGAGGTAAAATGCCTGTTTTTGTGAATAGAGTCTGGTCTGATAGCTTTGAAGACAGTTTCAGTTCTCCGTCACAAAGGGCTGTCTGATGGCGAGGTAAAGCAGTGAAAACATTCTAAATACACTAATACTGATATTGTTTTTAGGTAACTAAAATACGTTTTTCTGCTGCTCCCCTCCACAGCCGCTTTACCTCGCCGTCAGACAGCCCTTTCCGACAGGGAACTGAAGCCGTTATTTAGCTTTCTTCAAAGCCACCAGACTACATTCACAAAAGCAATAATTTGACTCGGCTATTGCTAGAGTTCACATTATTCATAACCTTATTGATTAGTTTACTTTGGTAACATACGTCACTGCTTTTTGCAATGGCAGAGTGGGCGTTTCTATTTGAAAAAAACAGATTAGAACGCAGATGGACCCGCCCTTTAAGGTTAGGGTTATGCATTATGTCTTTGACGGTCCTTACAAGTATAGAAGTACATACGTCTGTGCGTGTAGATTGAGAAGGAGAGGTTATCTTCATTTGCTGGTTTGTGTGTGACGCTGGATACAGTTATCGTCTTTCATCGCCGGTGTGTATGTGTGTGTGTGTGTGTAGAGTAATACAGCTGCCCTCAGCGTTGTATGCGTGTGTGTGTGAGAGTTATTGTCTATCTAGTCTCTGGGGGGTCATTGTGATCAATGAAGATCTGCCCTCTTAGATTTGCCCTTTTGAATGGTTTCAAACAGGGCAGCAGCACAAAGAGCCAAACACCAGTTTATCCTCCTCATTTATCTTTCACAGCATCTTGTTCTGCTTCCCACAAGGCCAGGTGGAGGTGTGTGTGTGTGTGTGTGTGTGTGTGTGTGTGTGTGTGTGTGTGTGTGTGTGTGTGTGTGTGTGTGTGTGTGTGTGTGTGTGTGTGTGTGAGCAGAGGACAGTATTTATTGTTTACTTCGCTCTGAGATAGATAGGTCATAAGTCACTGTGACTTTTCTTTGTTTTCATGAATGATTCAGCTGCCTGACAAACGAATAAACTACCAGCGTCTCCGTGAGCGAAGCAAACCAACAGCAGCAGCAGCAGCGTCACACAGGTCCACCTGAGTACCTCTTCAATACTTTATGTTCTTTGTTCCCGACTTCAATTTTTAAGGAAACACTGGAGAGATTGATAGGGGGATCATGCAAAGGATTTGTTTTCCATCTAATGTTCCGAGGGACTGGTTGTGAATCATACTGAGAGCAGGTTTGATGGTTCAGCCCGTCTTCGTCTGCAGCTCCTTAAAACGTCTCCGGTCTCGTGTTGTGCTCAGGCAGAGCTGATATTTTCATTTATAAATTCGGTTTGAGGTCTTCTAGATGAGGTTGTGGGTGTGCTTTTGTTAATGGATCATTGATAAGTTTATTGAAGCAGACCTGTATTAACTATTCTTATAAAACGTGTCCTTTTTTTGGGACATCCTGTTGGGTGTATTACACCCCGTAAGGATAAAGTTCAATGCAGCATGACAAATAAGTGCATTATAAACTTAAAGGTGCTCATTAGGGAATTCAGAGCATTTCTATTGCCTCTTCATGGCTCTCAACATGGCGACGGCTGAGCTGGCGGCTTGCAGCTAACTGTG
>CAKALG010039472.1:0-18407 GCA_916700815.1 Helicolenus hilgendorfi
GCAGGAAGAGCAGCAGCTCTCCACAACAACTGCTGAGATAGCATATGTCTACATGTAACTAAAATGTGTACATTCATAAAATCATACGTTTAACCGACTAGTATTTCTGGTGCCGACTAACCGTGCACATCCCTGATTCACTCAATCAAACATTACAGCAGTAGTCGTTGTGTTGCAGATGCACCTGACGGAGATCTGCACTCATGCTATAATGAGCAGCCCTCATAGCTCATACCAACACACCTGCATGTTCTTGCTGAAGGAGAACTTCCTTCCATTTTCCCTCCAGATGAATTCAACCTTTTAGTTTAACAGGTATTATTTCATGCTGTGAGGTAGTCTGACAAAGGAACAGCGAGAGTCGATCCTCTTTTCTCTGCAGTAGAAATTATTTATGTGGCATTTGGCATCCCCCATAACAGGAAGTAGTAAAACCACAAGTATCTCACGACTACATAATTGCAGTAGAACAAGGACAAGCACCATTAGATTCATGGTTTAGATACTGGATCTTTCCCTCACCATAACCACATGAAATGCATCCCTTAAATTAGATATCTCTGACTTAAAGATATTTATTCCTGCAGACAAGCTTGAACATAGTGACTTTGTAACAACACCCATACAACCTGACGAACATCAGACATACTAACAGATGAATACATTCATTAAATGCTCAGTATGAGCACTAACATGAAAACTATGAGGAAAAAGGTGACGCCACCCACCCAGAAAGCCCTGCTCTGTGTTTAAAAGCATATCATACACCAAATGGGAGTAAACTAATCTCTTTTAGCAACGCAACCGTTTCAAATGTGTGAAGGTCAGAATAGAGTTCACAAGAGATAAGGCAATTACAGTAGGTGCACAGTATGTACAGTGTGTGTGTTGTTTTTTAGGCATAAACAGCACACAGCGTGGCGCAATTATGGGAACGCTGTCCATGTAATTGGTAATGAATAATAATGAATAATACACAAGGTCTATTGCTGGTCCCTAGAGAAGGAATCATTTTGTAGTAATATGCCACCCGGCCTGTGAACTGTGCACATAGATTAAGATACAACATCTACTAACAATTCACTTTCTGATACTGTCTGCAGTGCAGTAGTAAGGTTGTAAGCACTGGGGGTCCACTGGCACACTATTGTTTTTACTCTTTAATTATCGCACAGTTTTCATCTGTTCAAAATGTACCTTAGAGTATTTAATTATTAAATACCAATGCCAATTATAATTAAGTATTTAATGCTCTTATCAACATGAGAGTGGGCAAATATGCTTGCTTTATGCAAATATGTAATTATTTATTACTGGAAATCAATTAACAACACAAAACAATGACGAATACTGTCCAGAAACCCTCACAGGTACTGCATTTAGCATAACAAATATGCTCAAATCATAACATGGCAAACTGAAGCTCAACAGGCAACAACAGCTGTCAGTGCGTCAGTGTGCTGACTTGACTATGACTTGACCCAAACTGCATGTGATTATCATAAAGTGGGCATGTCTGTAAAGGGGAGACTCGTGGGTACCCATAGAACCCATTTTCATTCACATATCTGGAGGTCAGAGGTCAGGGGACCCCTTTGAAAATGGCCATGGCAATTTTTCCACGCCAAAATTTAGCGTATCTTTGGAGCGTTATTTAGCCTTCTTCGCAACAAGCTAGTATGAAATGGTTGGAACAACCTAAGTTGCGTTAATGCGTTAAAGAAATTGATGGCGTTATAATTTGCGTTAACGTGTTATTTTCATGTTAACTTTGACAGCCCTACTTTTCAGCAAAAACAATTTCCATTATGTATATTATTAATGATGGGAAACCATAAGCTTTATAATGACTATAGCATATCAACGAGTCCCTCTCCAAGTCAGTGATTTGAGGTTTTTGATGGTGGCATTCCAACAGTTCTTGATAACAAAGCTTTGTCAAATATCATTTAACTAGGAAAAACAAGTTCAGAGCAAACTTCCCTGCAAATTGTCCTTCTGACTGTGCTGTATAGCAATAATAGTTATGAAAAAAAAATTCAAGTACACGAAAAAGCTACTACTTCACAGCATCAGTAAACAAAAATAGTTACATTAAACCCTTAATACCAGTGTTATTTATTTGGTATATGGTATTTTTAACAGGTAAATTAACATTGGAACTCTGATGTATTACATATGTAAACCCTCAGTATATAGGACAGAGTATCTCTGCAGTGTATTCACCCTCTCTGCCATGAATGATTTACCCAAAGCATCAACACAGCAAGAGTCCTAAAAGATGTACAGTGTGCAGTGAATGACCTTGTATTAAATAGCGAGTGCTACTAACCCTAACCCTGACTGTCAAAACCCCAGAATCAATCAATGATAAAAAAAGGAACAACATGTGGTCCATGTCTAAACTGTCTGGTGTTAAGCTTCAAGTTTCTCACGAAGTACAGTTTGGGAAGAGTTTTTAGTGTTTCCATCTTCTGTGCGATGAAGCAGAGAAGTGTGACAACGAACCATGGCAAGAGAACATCCCTTCAGTCCCTCTGAGACACACCAGTGTGATACTGACTGAAAGGGCAGAATTAGAGAGAAGAAGAGAATGAAAGCTGAGAGTGAACAAGATGGGGGGAAGAGGGCATGGCGGGGGGGGAAATGAAGGGACGCAACCATTTAAGACAAACACTGTGTGGTACACTCATTTCATGCATATCATTGTGGGACGCCTGCACTGAATTGCTCTTTTGCATAATGTGGCTGCATTAAAGCAGCTGAAGCGATTCAAGCCCTCACATTAAGTTTTGTGAATCTCTCAGCAGAAATGAGGCTTGAGAGAGATTGTTTGTGTTTTATTTGTGTTTAACAGCAACATTAACCGTCTACCAGAAACCAATGATATGAACATTATGAATTTAGTTTTTCTCTTAAAACATTTTGGGACATTCAGTGTTTCCCATCTACAGTACTAGACATTTAACTAAAGACGGCAGATGATTGAGGTTGCTGGGCTTGGCAGGAAGGGTTGACTTCTTCACAATGGAAGATAATGCAATGTCTAAGTATGATGTGCCTCGGGGGAAAATAAGATTGGCTCAAAATATTGAAACCTGCTGCACTCCACAGGTTATATGGCCTATGGCGGAGTCATTGTTGCCAGTGGAGATATAATTCTTGCTAGGAGGAAATAAAACCATTGGAGAGCTGTCAACTACAGTATGTCGACCAACTGCTGCACTTTGCTTATCAGAATACCACTGTCAAACTGTGTCAGAAGCTGCTCTTGAAGTAAAGATTCACAGGACACAATGCTGGCATTCACTGAAGGTGATGCACGAGACAAAAGCCAGCGCATTAGGATTTGCATATGCAAAGAATGCTGAAGACCACATTTGATCTAGATACCGATTGGAACTTGCAAGTCTGACCTGCCGATTACGATTTTCTTTCTCAGAACTATAATTGACAGCGAGGCAACGGGTTAACCTTTTTTACCACTGTCTCAAAAAATAATTTAAACCATCTCGAAGTCAGTGTAAAACGTCAAATAATCCTAATTTTACCCTGTTACTTTGATATTGTCATCTATAGGGGTTATCTACATGAAAACACACACAAATAAAATAATTAGGAAATAAACGCTTGCATTTTGATTGAAATACTTGCTTTGATAAAAAAATCTTGGCATCAATAGTTTTAATTATGTATTATAAGCTGCTTAGAGCTAGTGTTGGGCAGTTAAACAGGTCATAATTCCCTCTCTATTATCTATTTTATATTGCTGTGAAAACATCTCCTTCAAACAACTGGATTTATTCAAGTTTCAAGCAAAAAACAAAATTTTACAAGATTACATTTGAACACATCATGATAGCCTTATAATAGCCTCTACTGAGTAGAGATGAAACGTATCATAATGTATGGAACCTCTGTTGACGTTAGCTGCGTAGCTCCATGCTGTTGGCAGATGGGCCAGTCACAGCGATTACTCGGAGCAGCATGGGTGCATGTGTGTGTGTGGCTGTGACCTTACTGTCTGTGCCGCTGTGTACCAACGTAAAAGTATCATGCGGTGGCGGCACACTAGGGTTGTCCCGAATACCATTTTTTGGGGTTCAAAGCTTCGGTGAGAAACATTCGAAGGTATTCGAAACTTCGCGGCGAGGTGCAGCTCAGCAGGCTGACATGTT
Source organism: Helicolenus hilgendorfi (assembly GCA_916700815.1). Lineage (NCBI taxonomy): Eukaryota > Metazoa > Chordata > Actinopteri > Perciformes > Sebastidae > Helicolenus > Helicolenus hilgendorfi. Next base: position 4,179 of record CAKALG010039472.1, read on the forward strand.
CTTCTGTCTGTCTTCATCTCTCGTTTCAGTGTCCAGGACAGTGCCGCACTATTGTACACACGCACCTTTACACATAACAACAGCGATATCTGTCTGAGAATAGATAATGATAATGTTGAATATGAGTAATGGATAATGTGGGATTATTCCTTATTTCATGGGCTATTTTGAGATTTAAACAATATTATTACATAAAAAACGAATCATTCCAATACATAGCAACGGTCGAAGCTTCGAAGCATTCGGGTCGGCCCTCTGGTTCACGTGTGTAGATATGAGCGGCAAAAGATCGAAAGTATGAGACAGATCAGGACGGTCACCGTCATGGCCGATCAGCTGAAAACCATCCGGTTTCGATCAGCAGCTGATCGATAGATGCATCTCTAATTTGATCATTAGTTCAATTTATTCATTGTTGTATTTGTTTGATCACATCTGTCCACAATCTTCACTTCCAGCCACAGCCCAATCTATGACACATCAGTATGATTTCATGTCCTGCGGAGTTCGGGAGAGGTCCACAGTCTACATTTGCAATTTGGTTAACTCTCTATCATAGTAGTTGAGACAATTTCAATCTCTTATAAAATACAGAGAAAAACGCAGCTGAAGAAAATAGAAGTTGTATTTGTTGTTGAAATCAGAGAGGAGGATGATCCATCTGCACAGTCATTTCATACAAAAGGTAATGTGGCGGTGCCTCCCTCTCTCTCGATCGACAGGAGATCAGTGCAGTTCCCATCTGGTAATACCTGAAGCCCCCCAAGTCCTTGTCAGTCCAGTGGTCAATGGAGAAATAGCAGCAAACACACACTCACACTAACACACACAGAAATCTATAAATGCCAGATTAGCTTTAGTGCTTGCCGATCTAATCTTCTGAGTCAACAGAGCAATGCAGACATGGCTCAGTGTCAGAAGCCACTATAATGAACAGTCACTCATTTCACCCCAATACTGCAGAGCAGACTGCCGCCTTAAAACCTAAAGCCTCATTCTTCAGCACTCTGTGTGGTTTTACTAGACTTTTGATTCATTAATTCAATCCAGGATCAAGTTGAGAAACTTTTAGTGAAGCTATCACAGCCTGAAAGATTCTCAAAGGCTTGGGTAAAGAGCATTGTATTTTTATTCATCACATTTCTATCTTTAGAAAAAAGGCCAAATTCACTAAACTAATTCTACACATGCCAATATTAGCTTGTATGAGACAAGCACCAGCCATACAGTGTAGTTGCATCTAAAAGCTCCTGGCTACAGAGTGTTTGACGTAGCGTGTGTTTAGGAGTGTTTCCAGGTTGTCCTAAAAACCAGGCCTCAGTGCTCAGCTGAGTGGATGGAACCAGTGAGGTGAAATAGTGGATGGTACAACTAATGGGTCAACCTCCATTCTGTCCCTGCGTCTTTGAAATGAGCCCCCACTGAGAAGGCGTCACACATATGTACAGCTACAAACAACTGACGCACACACATACCGAATGCCTGCCTGCAATAGCGTGTATGAAAACAAAATGCCAAACTCCCCTGACATAAATTCTGCATTAGCCGTTGAGAACCTCCATGTTGCTGTAGCAACGTGGACATAGTGTAATTACCATCTTGCGGGTCAGTGTAATAAAGCTAGACCCACAGCCCAGTGGCCCCGGGGCCCCCGGTAATGGTTTTTATGGCGATCATTATTGCCACACCGCTTCACCAGGAAATACATACGAGGATGCGCTTCACCTTAAAGCCCAGAGCTCATGGCGTCAGACAGAAGAGCTTCAAAGCCGCTGTTCAAAGACAGGCGGCAACACGGGTTTCAGATCAGCGGATCTCTATTCAAAGACATCTAAATTTACTTACATTTACATAAAAAAGACAGAGCTCCCCTCTATAGGGTTTCCTAGTTCTAGGATGGGCAACAGGTTTGAGGAGGGCCAGGAGTAAACACAGACTGGAGCACACCTGACTGCTTTCTACTAATGAAATATTGATAATTTCGACATACTAAAAATACCAGGGCTTCCCACGGCATACTACGGTGGAGTCAAGACGTCTTATCTGAATTAAAGAAATAAGAATAGAAAAAGTTAAAGTGTGGCTGTGCAGCCAGTAGAGATCTCATAGTCAAGCCTTGTTCATGACATCAACACAAAGCACCAAAATCTGCAACAAAAAAAAAAACGAGCTGCAGATTTTTCTGAAAGCAGTGAGGTAACGTATCATTTCTTTCTGCATACAAAACAGCCGTAATCTAATGTGAACTGTCTAATGGAAGCTGTTTTGGTTGAGGCATGACTGAGCATCTCTGAAACGTTCCCGTCTGTGTCTCTCCCTCCATTTGTGTTCCTCTCCTCCTCTGTCTGAGTGAGGATAAATTAGCGGAAGGAATTCAGAGCAAGGCTGCTTAGAGGAGGGTTTAAAAAAGCTTTGATCAGGACCCATGCCATAATCTGACAAATCCATAAGGGGAGCAACTCAAATTATGTTCTTTTGTAAGAAGCGGTGTAGCAAGTCACCATGCCCTGTGTTTATAAGTATGTGTTTACTCCATGCTACCTAGTGATAATGAACACAAGTGAACACTTCTGGTCATTTATGATTTTAATATTTGAATTCCTCTACATGTTCAGTACATGTGTTTGTATCATCTAAACAGCTGTGGAGTAGATAAGAAACCCACACTAGTTTTTAATCCTGCACTCCAGGTAGAGCCGATTTCACTGTTTCTTTCACCTTGGCACGAAAACGTGCGCAAACAAGTGCTTTCACTTCTATATCCCTGCCACTCAGTGTTAAGCACTGGCCTGGAAGCCAAGGAGCACAGTGTGGACAAAGCTAACTTAGGGACAATAGCACACTTCAATCAGAGGGATATAATGAAAAAGAGCTTCTCGATTTAATTCATTAGCCCCTCACAGTGCTTCTCTTACAGTTCACTTCAACAAATGATCCAAAAGCCTCGCAGAGAGAAAGGATTATAGAGCTGTCATAATACCTCTGCCTCTCTTAAATCTCGAGGAGAGAAAAGAGAGGGGGATGAATGGATCTGCAGATTGGTAAAAAAATGAAACGGAGAGAAAGAAGAGGCGATAAATAAAAAGCCAAATTAAATCTAGAATTTTTGACGGTGACATATTTTCTGACACCCATGCATGTGTTCTTGTCTGTGTGGCATTTTCAAGACTACAAGGAAAACGAGGAGCTCCTGGTGGAGTAGGATGTGGTATTTCATCTACAAAAATGTGTCAGCTCCTTTTTATCTATTTTCAGTCATTTAGGCAGACAGTGCAGGCAAACTCACGAATAGTTCAGTGGAACTTGGCGGGCTGTAGCATTAGAGAGTCAACTGGAGTCAAACTGCAGCGATGCTGATGAGTGGTTTTAAGGTCAGGATACGCCTTCCATCGGGCAGTCCACGTTTCCACACACATAATCACACACACACACACACACACACGGGTAATGTCTGCCAGGTCATCTGTGGTCATTACCTCAGCAAGGCGAGTGGGGGAATCATTGCCACCGCAACAAAAGTTTGCCATGCGACCTTATCAAACCCGGTCCTATTGCTTTCCTTTTCCCTCCCTTTTCCTTTTCATGGCCAGAGATCATTTTGCCCTTTCTATCCCCCTCTGAAAAGTTCACCATCCACATCATCTCTCTGAATAGTATCTAGGGAGAAGATCTCCTTAGTTAGGCTTCAACAAAAAAGTGTTTGTGAGTGAGAGAGATAGAGAGAAAGAGATAGATAAAATGCACCACTTTAATTTGTAACACCTAACACCCTTAGACGTCTTAAAATTACCCTGCCTACTCAATCCTCTCACCCTTAAAGCTCCATCTCTATGACACATTTGCTCTCTTCTGTCTCACACACACACACACAGACAGACACACACAATCACATACAAATAAGTCCTTTCATCCTCCCAAAAGATGCTCCGTCTCCTCAGCACGTTCTCCCACTATCTAACACCTCCCACTGCGTTCACTGCTTAAGCAAACTCTACATGATACTTCGGGCTGTTTCCAAGCTACTGTTGCTACGGATGTCAGTCAACACCCTCCACACACACACACACACACGCACACACTCACACCATCACTGCCATTAAATAACCAGCTTATTTGTACTACCGGTCTGCCACTGAAAACGTGTGTTAAGCAGATTAAACATGTTGAGGACTTGGCTGTGTTGGCATGCCAGCAGCCCAGCCTCAGGTTTGTTATGACTCAACCCCACCGGAAGAAATGAAAGTGTCAGGAGTGACATAACGGTTACGGTGAGATTCCAATTACGACTACTAATACTATTAGCCTTAAATGAAAGAAAAATAACTTTTTGGCATTCAGGCTTTTTCTTTTGCTGCTTTATTTGGTGCTGTGGTTACAGGACACTCTGACCTTTTCTCCAGATGGCTCAGTCATCCGTCTGCTGTCCTTCCCTTCCCTACTTCATTTCTCTTTAATTAGACTGAGGTGTAATTACAATAGGCTAATGATTTACAATAGGCCGTGAGTCCTTTCCACCCACGCAGTTGACTGTGTACTACGATCAAGGTTGTCTTCTAGAAAATAATGTGAATGAATGTGTGTTTATAAGTATGACTATTTAAAAATTACTTCGCTAAACAAAATGCAAAACATAATTGTTACGGTCTAATTTAGTATGGTAATAATTGACAGATACAGGGGATAATGTTAGGGATGTGCCGATCAATTTCTTTTGGCCTTGATCCCGATCGGAGTCCTTTAATATTGTGTATCTGCCAAACCAGAGACAGATCCCGTACTATATAGGAGCAGAAGATATGCAATGTTGATGATTAAATTAAATACGTATCGGACACAATGAAATAACAGGAGTTGTCTTCTGACTTTGGCACACCTTATTTTTCATGAGCTACTTCCTGGTTCAAAACTATTAAATTGAACATCTTAAATCATTAATATTATATGAATGGAAGTTTAACTGGGAGGTTGTGATTCCTGAAAGTGACGTGACGCGATCCGCTAGAGAGAAGACAAATCAGTCTGTTGGAACATCAGAAACACTCAGTCCACTCATAATTGAACAGCAGTGTGAAAGTTGTTCCCTCACAAATAATCTTTGGCTGTGTACAGACACACAAAACCCGACCACAGCCAAGTTTAATTCTGGAATTAAGGTTAATTAGCGACAGCTGACATGATTGTTGATGATCGAACTGAACTAGCTATATTTTAGCTGATACTGATTCTTTAATATATGCCCAGATGGGCCAAGATATGAATCCTTAGGATCGGCTTAGGACATGACATCTAATCATCATGAGGCAAAATCATGAAACGTCATTTCACTGTGTTACAGCAGTGCTATGAAGCAATCAATGGTATATTTTTATTTACATAGATAAAACATTAGGTGGAATTTTATTAAACTTTGCAGGAACATCATTTTTATGTAAGAACGGGAATATCTTCTTTGTCTTATGCCTGGTTCACACTACAAGACTTTGAGACCCTGATTTCCCACTCTGATTTCACCAACAGTTTTTGGAGCTCCCGGACAAAAGCCCCAGATCAGAGACAAATCCGCGTTGGCTCGGCGCTCGCACATTGGCGAGTTATGTGTGAACTTTTCAAAGACACGAGTCGAGAGGCTCGCCGCTGTCTTGCAGACATATTCCAGATATGTAGTGTGCTAAATATCTGGACCTGTCGGGGAGCTACAGCCAATGAGAGCGCAAAACAAGGGTTGAGGGGAAACTGAACACTGGTCGAGGGGTCGCCTGTAACAATAGGAACTGTACTGTATGTGTTGCATTTGCAACATGGACCAAAGTTGTTGTTGGATGTTTGCATGAATTAACATAATTCATAATACGGTGACTGATCAATATAGAGGAAAAGGTCAAGATGTGTGCCGATGACAACATCAACAAGCATGACTACGCCATTATTTCTCGCATGTATTTTCGTGACAAAACGTAGTTTGGAGACCTCATCGGGGATTCCTCCCAGTGAAAGCTCTTGAAGTGTGTGACCTCCTGTCGCCGGTCAGTCATGTAGTGTGAAAACCACAACAACTTCAAGACTCCCGATTACAAGTCAGTAAGTCGTGTAGTGTGAACACTACAGAGATCTGACGACTTTTAAAGTTGTGTAGTGTGAACTTGTCTTAGGTAACAAAGTCGGACTGCAGGATGGAGAATAATGTACCATTCTCAGTAATAGGAAGACATAAATTCATACTATTTGTGCATAAGTGAGTATATTTTAGGGCATGGACACATATCTCATCAAAGGAAGAGAGAAATCATACCTTACCAAGTACAAACTGACTCCTACACCTTAGTGAACAAACACTATAAGTAGACTCATTGACGCCAATGATTTATGTGTAATGAAGTTAATACATTTTTTAATAGTAAGGTTGTGTTGAGACCGACATTAACACTGCTTGAATGTCTCCCTCATTCATTTCAATGAGAGCATTGGATCTGATAAGACTTTAAACCTAATGGAAACTCAAACATATGTCATCTCCTCACGATACTGTACCTCTGTAGCCGCCTCGAACCCTTCAACGCAGTGCTATTTTTCAGTCCGAATACACACTAAGTCTCATGTACTTATCACACACTCACACTATACTTCATATTTCTTTCGAGACAGATTCTGTAGTCTGCAGGTGTCTAAGAGTGAGCTGTCACCTTGCTGCGTACTGTCTAATTATGTTGTGAAAGCCAACAGCCAGGCCAAAGTAGCGAGTTAGATAGAGGTGTAAATGTGTTTTTGTTGATACTACTACTGAGAGTTGCCAAAGTCCAACATTTTCACATTGTACACATAATGGATTTGGAGAGCATTCGATTGTGCTCGTCAAAAGATAATAATGAATATATATTATTTACAGTGTGAATCGACCATCAATGGATGTTGATTGTCAATGGGATTTTTGGTGTAATTTTACTACAATGAAAGTAAGAATGCTGCTAGCCGGCCCAAAACTGAAGCGAGTTTACCCAAAAAGAAAAAACTGTTTGTTAGCAAACAACAAAACTTGAAAAGCAAAACACAACACATTTCTCCTTTTCCAAGTTTTTCTGAGACAATAACAGTGTTAGTAAAATTCAAGCAAACACCATTACCAGACCATCTGTACAGTGCACCTTTCTTCACACTTGGTTTGACACTACCTTGCAGTAGCTGGCCACATCACCCACGTATATCGGAAGACTAACTATTATTAGTCTCCCTATCCAACACAATTTCTGGCTCAATGTTGATGTCTTTATTGTGTGTCTTTCACAGTAGGAGCCACAAGGGGGAACTAGAAGCTCTGTGTCAGCATAGGAGCAAGAATTTGTAAAATTAGGTTGTAAAATATATTTTGTATGACCTTCATACTTCTATACTTGGCGTTAGATTGTATTTGCACTAAGATAGATAGTATCTGAAATAGGGATGTCACGAGAACCTGAACAAGAAGAGAAAAACTGAACTGGACAAACTGATCAGAGATCCTTTATTGATTTGTTCGAGAAGAGGATTCACTTGTGGGGGAAAAAATGAACTGAACTGAATAAACTGAGTTTCTATCTTTTTTTGCTTTTTGCTAAATCTCTGGAAAGTGTTTTTTTTTTTTTTATTGAACTCTGGACTCCTCATTTCCGGTGAATGCTATTGGGACTTGCATTTGATTATCTTACACTTAACTCCCCAGATCCACTTTGTTTGAACCAATCCAACAGCATCCAATAAAGTTTCAGGAGAAAATCACGAAGAACTAGAATGGCACTCAAAGAGCGCAGAGCTCCGCCAAGGTGCCTGACTTTAAAAAGAGCTCACAGCTCACAGCTGGCGGTACCGAGAGGTGGTCGGCTTATTATTAACTCGGTGTGTTTCCATGTAACGTATCGGCGGATGTCTCTCTCATTCAGCAGCCTTGTCATGTCTGTATGTTACACTACGTTGTCTCTCATCCCGTCATCTACCGCTTTTTTCTTTCTCACCGTGGACGGCCAGCAGCTCCCGCACAAAAGTCTCGCCACATATCCATACGTATATCTCTGCTCTCAAAAGGAAGGAGGCTGGGTCACGCGTCACAGGGTATAAGTTACACTGCGCATGTGTTATACCCTGTGGCCTTAATCCTCAGGCTGATCGGAATCATTCAAAAAATTCCTGAATCCGCATCAGGATCCGGATCGTCACCAAAATCGAATGGATTGTTCATTGTGCTACACCCCACCCTTCCGAGGATATATATAGACACATGTAAACATTACATGGGATTTATTGTTTTTTTTAACGTGGTATCGAATTTGGTATCGAGAATCGTGGAAATTCACTGGTATTGGTATCGACTACTAGATTTCTGGTATCGTGACACCCCTAATCTGAAAAAAACAGCTGCAAAATGCACATGCAAAGCAGCTCAAAAATTCACAAATATGAATCCAATTACTTTAAATCAAGTATAACTTCATCACAACACAGAAAAAGCAGAGCTACAGGGGAGAGACCTAACCTCACCGAGTCACTCATCAGCACTCAGGCAGCAAAGTGAGCCATGTGGGCCCATTTTTCATCCTTATATCATCCTGTCTTTGCAAAGGACCCACACTGTCATATTCTATGTGCTGCCAAAGACACAACCTGGAGAACTCTGCGTGATGAAGCTGCTGGGAAAGTTGGTACAGTACCACTCTTCAATTTCAACTTTGGAGAAGGTGAGAGACAGACCTGGATGAAACTGGATGAAAGCGCAGATGCAGCCGAAGCTTTGCTGCTGTTTATATTTGGTTTGGCAGTGCAGCAAAGAGAAATACAGTATGTGGAGAACATACTGGTTTGGAAAGCTCTCAAAGATTTCTCTTCTTTTTTTCTTTCAGTCTCTCACTCGCATACTGGACATTACAGTACTCATGAAATAATGAGGTGAATAGCTTACTGTAAACTGAAGGCAGTATCTGAGTGAGCACTGACTATGGTAAAGAGATAGCAGTGCTTTGTCACAGTTAATCAAATGTATGTGCACTTCAGAAAACAGAAGAAAATTGAGCTAAATAATCCTGTGAAAATTATGCCTATACTCAAAGGTATACAGAGGACACTGAATAATAAATGTAAATTGAATCCTTCCAAGAATAATAATTTCAATAAACAAAACACAATGAAGGGAAATAAGGATACTGCATCTTATTTGAAACCATTACTACCCAATTCAGATTGTGCTATACATTGCACCACGGGTAGAGGACACTGTGTGCCCCAGTATAAAGCATTTGACATGGCACATGATGAGACATTTTTATCATGAGTTGTTTTTATCGTAAGATGCTCTGCCCTCGTTGAGTACCTCTGCTCTGTATGAGAGCATCTGTAAGTGTTGCTTGAGGAGTAAGACAAAGGGGACTCATTATTGTGAAAGAATATGAAATACTATTTTCTACTTTTCACAGTAACAATCTTACTGTAATCTTGTGTAATTATAGCAGTTTTTCATTTCCAATGCAAATTTTTAGAAAGATTATCTTTATTTCATAGTGGTGTTTTTTCATAATCAATTCAATATTGTCAGTGTTTGGGAGTGAGTCCTTGTTTGTCTTTCTCTGTCCACTGTGAACACAACATCGAAGCTACAGCCTCACTTGTTGCACACTCATGGTTCGCCCCGCTGGTTGGCTCATTTCCTCGAAGATATTTGACTGATTGCGCTGAACCCACAAAACTAAATGGACGCAAAGAGCTTATTCTGAAACTGAGACTGTAGGTTTATTGTTTATCAGTATCTTCATAACGAAAAAAGAAAGCACCAGGCCAAGTCACTCTCCTGTCCGCACACGGTCCACGATCACTCCAAAATCATACTGGTCCCCAAAAAAAACTGCATACAAACTGATCAATAGACAAGGCAGTAAACACAAAACAACACTACATGCTGCGACACCTCAACTGACCAAGGACTGCAAGACACTGCCGGACTTCACCTGTCGTTGAATCCCTAACTTCTTGACAGACCAGAAGCAGTATGAGGTTGGGGAAACCTCGGGGATATGTGCTCTTCTCACTACTCTCCCTCTCCACCGATAACTGCAATGATGATTGGCTGCATCTGAGGTTGCATTTTTAATATATTCTTTAAACTAAAATGTGTTATACAAGTAGCAAACTGCTTTGAGGAACAACTCAGTGCGTAGGTTGTGTGCGTAGCGTTATAGCTGTGAACATAGCAGTGCAGTGCGTACAGTTTAGGCTGTCGTGAATAAATGATACAACTCCCAGGGCAGGTTCCCGTGTCTTGCTTGTCACCTGTTGATTAGTAAAGTGTGAAGCGAAGGGAGTTAGCCCCAAAGTTAGGGACAACTTCGGCTCAGGCTCACTCGCTTATGGTGGGCTGACCTTTAAGGTGGACTAGCTATTGTCATTTTAGTGACAAGCCGCTCCTCTGACTTTTCTGGCGGAAACCCTGTAATAGCTATATGTTTGAATATATTTCTGCATGTTTGTTTTTGGCACTGCATGTAAGTACATGACGACTGGACTGCTGACTAACTACTGACAACTTAAGTTAAATTCTTTGTTTATTATGTCGCTGCCATGATCAAATGGCTTAAATTCGAGCTTTGCAGTGGGAGAGATAGTTTCCAGACACCCAACAGAGCTCTGAACCTTTATTCGTATTTCAGAACTAAAATGTGTTGAAAAGTTGTCATTTGGCTGAATGTGCTGCCAAGCAGCAAAAAGAACAAATGCCAGATGTCCTCCTATAACTCACAGAAGACACTTTTAAATGTGTGAGCCACTGATCTTTGTTCTAAAGGCATCCCTTTTAAAAACAACACAAATCACTGAACCGTGCACCGTTTCCATAGGAACCGTCAAAAATCTTTGCTTCTTTCCGGCCTCTACCTCATGAAGTAATATCACACTTGGGTTCATTGTAATGACAATCCAGAACAAGCATTCACACATGTTCAGTTTTGATTCCCCCGGGTACAGGAGATACGAAAAGAACAAATTGACTTTTCAATTTGATAAAACAAACCTTTTTCTTGCAATGAAGCAATGAAAATCAATAATACTTAGTGTCCTTTTTATGTAAGTATGCATATTTGTGTAGTGCATGAAGAGAGATCAGAGGACAGATGGAGAGTTTGCTATGTTTGTACTCTAATTATAGGATATAATGATATGGTAACAGAGTAACATAGTGTCCATACTATGTATGGACACTATGTATGGACACTAAACAAGTTCATCACCACAAGCGACCTGTTTCATATAGCCGCTTCAACAAACATGTAACACACATGCTGTGGGACATAATAACTGATGCAAAGACAACGATGTTAAGTGGGCATGTTTAAGTGGTTAGATGGATGCATGAATCCAACACAGAAGCAATGTTGTTTAGTCACCCAGAACAACATCATTACACACAGCGCAGTAGTTCAGACAAAAGCATTATAAATAAGCAAAAAAGGACTATTTCGATATGTTATTGATAATGACACCAATATTGTGACATGTTCTCCTGTAATACTGGAGCATTTTTAGCTTGGTTATGTTTTACATTTGATTGATGGCACATGTATACAAGTTCCTGTTTCAGTTAAAAAGACTATGCAGTTTGGAGCAACTTTTAATTGGTTATTTCTTTTTCTTAACATGAGAGACAACACATAGTGACAAACACCACCAATGAGCCTAATCAGTGCAACTAAAGACCACTGAGGGAAGGAGACAAATGGGCGTTTTTAAGTCATGCTCTGAAGCCAGGGGTGATCAGTGGGCAAAATGTCTGTTTTCAAGACCATTGTGGTCCCAGAATGAGCCTCATTACAGCCAAAAGCATCAGGGTGATGGTGTGAGCTGCAAGGCTTCGAGACCACCATCCAATCTCAAACTGCCATACTCTCCAAGGGAAATTCCACATGACATACTGGTTCACACATTAAAATACATGCACAGTCAAGCACACAAAACCCTCACAAACAAACATCACGCACACACACAATTTAAACCCTAAAAACATGTTCATCTCGCTCTAAAAGCGACAGGGGATTCCTCTAGCTACAGTATACTGAGCAGAAGGCCTCAGTGATCCACAGATGGCTGAACTGCAGGGCATTCATGTGACAATTAAGACAGACGCATGACACAAACAAGAGACACACGCTTTATCACACACTTGATCTCTACGGACTTTCGTAAACTCACACATACGAAGAAGAGAAGGTCCAGCAGGTGGAAAATACTGTACAGTAGGTGTGTAAAGATGAACTAAATACTGCAAAATAAATACAAAAGTCTGAGAAATGGCTACACTGATTCAAAAACCAAATCAAATTTGGTGATAAATTTATCAAAAACCTGTCAAATATTACGTAACAACTTTGTCTGCTACATCTCCACATCTTCTCCAGTTGTTAACAGTACTTAATTTGAGCCACTCACAACAAATCCAGCACAGGAAAAACATCAGACTCTAATGTATTCAATGTAGCAGCCAGACTAGCTGTTAAAAGTTTGGAAGAAGTTCTATATCTTATTCTATTATTTGTTTGTCTTGCAGGTAACTAAATGCTAATAGTATTTCTTCTGAGAGGAATAGATCCATAACCCGACAGCAACATACAGACTTCCACTGTGGATTCAAACAGACAAACTTAAATCCACAGTGTTGAATTTCCTTAAAACTCTTCTCTCTCACTCTCCCTATCTGACTCGGCCTCTAATTTTCCTCATCTTTCATTCAGCGCTATCACTGAGTATTGGATTTTCAAAAGCGCCCGTGGAGTAATTCTGTTGCTCAGTTTCTCCTCCAATTTCTATCCTTCACTCTTTGTCGCACTCATTCAGTCAGTCAGTCACACACACACACACACACACACAGGATTGCTCACTAAGTAACACACACACACCTGGTCATTACTACCGACTAATGATTCAAAGTGTCTAATGATTTCAGACTTGAGGTGTTGTGGTAGTATCACTCTGCTTTTCATATCCAAGCAACACCAATCCCAGAGGATCAGGCTTAGCTTTGTGCGCACACACACACACACACACACACACATAAATGCAGCCAGAGAAGCAGACAGAAGAACACACATTTGTTCTACTGTTATAAAATATACTGATTCAGTTTTTAAAAATCCACACGTCTTTGCATTTATATAGTGCCTATTCACATCTGTGAGAAAACTGTCTGACAGCCCACTACGTCATGGTAAGTGCTGCTGCCTAAAAAACACTTCATCTGATATTTTTATAGCAGAATATGTGTGCAATACAAAATAGCACTGGTTACTGGGGCATAGCTGAAAAACCAGAAATGGATCTCCAACCGACCGTGCATATCTCTGTCTCCCACACATCTCCCTGTTCAGATATCTCTGCCAAATATCACCCCACAGATTGGCTAAGTATGATAGTCCATGAGCACCAGCTAACAGTCAGCTTTAGTTATTCTGACCTTGATCCATGAAACATCAGTGAAGTTCCACATTTCAAAAATAGAGTGGATGAGACCCCAGATCCATCAGATCCATATGGAGATTTTTTTTTCCCCACTAGCCTGACAGATGCTGCCAAAAGACATAGAGCATACGTCGATTTTGAAACACTACAAGCACCACAGCACCTTGACGCAGGTGCAGGAGACAAGAAAAAAAGATGGGAATGGAGTGAAATAACAATAGAGAAGGGAACAGCTATCAAGACAGAGTCGGTGTCGGTGTGTGTGTGTGTGTGTGTGTGTGTGTGTGTGTGTGTGTGTGTGCAACCAGTTTCCAAAATAGTACGTGGTTCCTCTGTCACAATTCTCAATATCTCCCACTGGTTTTTGACGACAAATCTTAAACAAATACTAACCGTTGTACTGTGTCTCCAGGTATATCATTCACAAGTTTGACAACTGGAATGTTTCTCTTCCAGTCTTTAAAGTTTTCCTCAAACTACTACTACTACTACTACACAACAATACTGCTACAAATGTGATTTTGCACCATGAACAATAGCTTCACTGGACAAATTAGCCCAAGTCATTTAAAGCCTCCCAGTTGTCAGTTGTTCTATTGATATTCTTAATGTTACTTAATAAATGTTAAGGGTGCTACGGTCAAATCGGCCACCGATCGTTATCGGCCGATAATCGTCTCTATAAAGGCAGTTCAGAAGAGCCGATAAAGCCAATAAAGCATCGATTCTGAATTGAAACGCACGTGCAGGCCCGGCGCCGCAGTGCTCTGT
>CAKALG010039473.1:0-22038 GCA_916700815.1 Helicolenus hilgendorfi
AGAGTTAAAAAGCGCTCACTGTCGTCTTCAAAGCGTCGTCGACCTCGTCATCCTCAGCCGGCAGATGTGTCTCTGGACGTCGACCCCTCGCTGTGCTCCACATTCACTGTTTCTGCTCAAACAGCATAAACATCATAGCAGAAGTTTGTCAAACTAATAATCATGTTTCATCACTGAACCCTCAAAGTGTAAATGACATGTTAACAGAGCAAGAAGCATTTAGTCTATACAATGAAACAGCCGGCAGCAGCCTATACATGAACTCTGAGAGATACAGACAATAATATGACTTAATAATGTTCAGGACAAAAGATATTTATAATATTTTGTCCATTTATTAAGAGATTAAAATGTAAACAAAAGATAAGAAACAAGAATCAGTTCTCTTAACACAGAATAATAATTTCGTGATGTGAAACCGTTTTGTTTTTAAGTCTATACATCACATGTAAAAGCTCTTGAGAAGATTTTTTTTTTAGTAATGCATTATAATACAAATCATGAAGTTATGATATTTTGATTGAAGCACATTGGACACAAGTTTAGAGTCTATCACAGAGAATCTGGTGTAATAACCAAGAAAATGATTTCACTGTTGTCTCCATTCCTCAACCACAAAGACTTCAAATTACTAATTTGTGCCCTTTAAATTGCACCCAGATATGGAACATGTTAAGCACATGTTTCCATGTGTTAACACCCCAATGTGCACGACATGAGCAGGAAAAGGTTTCCTCAGTTATGAACACTACATCGAGTTTAAAGACACATCTGTGAAATGTTCATTCTAACGTCTCATTAAAAAAAAAAGATTTTAACAGGTGAAAACATGTGAAAGTAAAAACAGACTTGGTCAACATGTGGAGCTGCTTTAGAACACAAACTCAGTGAACTGAACTACATCAGCTCAGAAACACTGTCGCTTACTGTCATCCAGACTGTTAGATAGTTCAGCTATATTATTATATTTAAAAATAAAAGTTTGTCTTACCTCGGTGACAAACACGTGCAGGCTGCCAGGGCTGAAGAGAGCTGTGAGAGTCAGTACTGTAGCACCACGCTGACCCCAACACACACACATAACACACACACACACACACACGCACACACACACACACACACGCACACATACCGCCATCACCCCCCCAACACTTCACCCTCAACAGTCTGCTCTCACTGTGGATCAGAGTTGAATTTTCCCGTATTTTTTAAATGTTTATTCCCTGTGAATATATCGCTCTTTTACCAGAACACAGAACTGGAGATAATTCTACTAATTTTCTAATGTATAATTATTTTATATTCGTTAATGTCTTATGTCATTTACTTAAAGGGAGACACTAAAGGTGAATAGGCTAAACATTTTAACTAATAGATATCACATCGCAAAAACTTGAACATCTTGTAAATATTCACTGTGCAATAATGATATGAGACGTGCAATACCTGCAGCATTTTAATGTCTTGTGAGTGGCATGTGTGTTTTTATTATTATTTATTTTTTTATAGTTTTAGAGGCACGTTATTGTTTATGTTTCTTACACTTTTTAAGGTTTGCATTTAAATTTCGTTGTACTTGTACAATGACAATAAAGATATATTCTATTCCATGAAACCGCTCCAGTTGATCACTTACATTCAAACAATTATTTTTATTTTATTTATTTTTTTTACACAAATTTCCCATTTATTTCATGACGCTCAGCACGACTTTCAACAATGTAAATTTTGTGCGTTTTCCTACGAATGTCCAGCAACACGTGACCAGTCTTTTCAAAATAAAACTACTTAGTTAGGTTTAGGAAAAGATTGTGGTTTGGGTCTAAATAACTCAGGAAATGCCATAACTTAAGTACGGAAGTTACATGACAAATAAATCAACTTTGACTCGTGGGCGAAAGTCCTGTGTTTTTTGACCCTCTCATCCACCCCGACTTCCTCCCTACTTTACTTCCCGGTTCACAAATACATGGATTACATATGAATTGATTTAGTGCTGATCATCACGAAACAAATATGGTAATAATGGTAATTTCAAGTTGAATATAGTTGTGTGTTCATTCATTTTAAAAATACTGATGTCATGAGTCCAAATTCTCCGAGCACAACAAGATTTAGACACCAACCAACTCTGTATAATTTTCTGCATATTTTAAAATTACATTTTAGTAAACTTTGATGCCCCACATTATGGTCTATATGTTGTTTCAAGCTTTCGCTACACTGCCAGGTGTGTGACATTGATAGTGAATATTAAATCCCTTTTACTGTTTTTTTTTATTATTATTTTATTTTGTCCCTTAACTGTCCAATTTCATGACATTTAATAAAACAAAAAAAACAGAATCACCCTCCAAAACCTTGAGATGTGTAAAATGAATGCCGTTGTAGAATGTAAACATGTCATTTAACCAAATGACCTCAGTGTCCTTGATATGCATTGATGTTATTGGCGGATAATGAGGTTTGTTTCAGGCGCACATTAAAAATCCAGAGATATATCAGGAAAATCTTGCTGAGAAACACGAGGATACCAATTCTGCATTTAAGCTATACTGTGAACTCCTTGGACTCTTTTACGGTCATCTTGGATTTAAATGCATGTATTCACTGCAGGTTTCACTTCTTATAAATGCTATTTTTTTTTAATCTTTACACAGTTTGCTTAAAAAAACAGTTATGATATTACAATAAATCTTCTGCTCATAAACATTTTGGGACTTCTCAGAGTCAGCAGAGCTTCATGACTGCATGTGGATGTAGAAATACAGTATGTTACAGTTGTTCCTGGATGGTGGAGGGCTGAGTGTCGACCACTTTAGTCATTAATTAACCGCTTTCTTGTGAAAAAGCTTTGACATGTGAGCGTAGCCTTGATGTCGTGTGTTTTTCTTATCAGGCAGCCACCGGCATTCCCACCTTCAAATGTCTGACGTATGTTTTTTTTCAGATGCAGCACCTGAAGCCTTCCCACCAACAAAAACACAACGTGTAACTGCGAGGACATTTCTAATCAATGTTTGTCTTGTGAATCATTCACGACAGATAATAAATGATTAAAATATGACATAGTTGTAATCATAGATTTGATGAAAATAATATATATTTATTAAGTACAAATAATTTAGTTTATGATGTTTAGTCCTTGAGTATTTATTTCAAAAGTATTTATTTATAAATAC
This sequence comes from Helicolenus hilgendorfi, assembly GCA_916700815.1. NCBI lineage: Eukaryota > Metazoa > Chordata > Actinopteri > Perciformes > Sebastidae > Helicolenus > Helicolenus hilgendorfi. The sequence goes on from CAKALG010039473.1 coordinate 3,183, forward strand.
TTCTTTTTCACTCTTATGACAGCTGAGCAAACTCCATCCACTGATGACAGCCACCAGAGGAGACTGAAAGCTCTGACAGAAATCAAGTAAGTGGACCATGAGTTAAGAATTTTTTGTCAAAGTCAAGAATGAAACTTGAAGCTCAACATGTGTTCAACAACATATTTATAAGCAATCCTGTTTCCTACAAAATTATGGAAGCAACATGATTGACAAACAGTTTTGTTGTATGGGAGTGTAATATTTAGAGACCAGGCTTATAGACAGATTTAAAGCTGCAGTGGGTAGAAATGGAGCAAATATGAAAAAAGTTATTTTTATAAAACGGTCACTACATCCTGACAGTAGTGTATGAGACAGGTAATCTGAAAAAAATCATGTACCTCTGTGTCCTCCGGTGATCCTTATGGCATCTGCAGGGTTTCACAGATCGGAGGAAAACAACCAATCAGAGCTGAGCTGGAGCCTTGCCGTCTCTGAGCAGCTGTCAATCACTCGCAAACTCCAATCAAACATTCAAACAAGGCAGCGATGATCAAATATGAATCAATATTCTGTTACTGTAATGCCTGTTTCTCAGAAACATCTTGTAGTGTACTGTTTAGCTGTAAAATGAGAAAGTTTGTGACGTGGCAGCCATGTTGAGATCAGTTGAGGAAATACCAAGCATCGCCCACGAGCCGGAGCAAACTTTCTCATGTGTATGTTGCATTTTACTGCTGTAGATGTTTAAGGTTGCGCTAAATGCATCTCCTTTATATACTGTTGGCTAGTTTAATCTACAGCAATGCATCATATTCTGTAAGATCATCATATGTTTGTAGCGTCGCAGAGAAACCACGTTTCTCTAAAAAGTCAACTTTTCATGGTGTCAGAAAAACAGTCTTGTTTTCAGCTTTGTGACAATGCATTTTCCATCTGATCCAAGAGGCTTTTTAAATTAAAAGTTTATTTAGCTTAAGAAGTAGGACAATCTCTCAACACATAGAGGAACACCTCATCCTTTAGTTTATCACAAACATTCAACATCAACACATCTGGAGATAAGTGGTTTTCACTGGACAGGAAGGGGATGGTAAACTGTGATCTGTGAAGTAACTAAAGCTGTCAGACAAATGTAGTGGAGTAAAAAGCACAATATTTACCTCTGAGATGTAGTGGAGTAGAAGCATAAATTGGCATGAAATGGAAACACTCAAGTGAAGAACAAGTACCTCAGATTTGTACTTGAGTACTACTTGAGTAAATAGTTGCAGATGCTGAGTGGTTGGACGAGGCAGGGACAAAAACACTCACCAAACCCAACCCCATAACTCTCACAGCTGGGAGCTAACAAAGTACATTTACTCGACTACTGCACTTTAGTGTTTCTGTTCTCGGTCACTTTCTACTTGTCCTCCACAACATTTCAGAGATGAATGGTGCTTTTTAATCTATTTGTCTGGTGCTGAAGTTGCTTTGATGATTCAGATTTGACATTATGGGGTGAGATAAACTCACTGACATCATCTGATTTCTTTCCATACATTTTTTTTGTAAGTGACTCCAATACATGGTTTGTTTGGTTGCTAATATGTGTAAGGTTTATGTATCTCAGTGTTGTTTTGTTAATGATTTTTTTTTCTTGTATTTCCTGTCAGAACAGTAGTGTTTTATTTTGAAAGGAAATGTTGAAACATAAATGAAAACGATCAAAATGTCAAGGAACAAGAAAGTTATTCAAACCTTAAAATTGTGTGTTCTCTTCAAAACCTTTGATTCAAAGAGGTTTTCATCCCCAGTTGTTATTGTAAAATTGCAAAAGTTATGATTTTTATTTTAATGTATAACTTTATTTATTATAATAGAAATATACAATTGGTCCCTGATGTTGGCTTAAAAGTGTTTAGTCAGTTCTGCGACAACGAGAGATACAGGTGTGAAAAGTGTATTTCTTTCTTTATCTATTTGTTCATTTGTTACAGAAAATGAGGAAGGGCGCCCACCGGCATTTTTTATTTTCAATTTTATTCAATTTTATTATCACCTAGGGCGCACCTTCTGGGCAACCAACGCCGCCCAGAAGGTGCGCCCTAGGTGACCACCTATATGGTCTATGTGCCTTAAGCCGGCTCTGACACACATGGACACATAATGTCTCTCCAATTAAGTGTCATTTAAGTTAACAGTACATTGCTTCTGTACTGTTTTGACATATTTAGCTGAATGTGTCTCAGCTGCAGTGACAGGATGTGGAAATGTGACAGCTCACTTCCTGCCAGATGTCAGCAGAGCAGCCCACTGTATGGGTGACACAGCTAGTTAGATAGAGATAGAGAGAGGTTATTTGGGTCAAAGCCCCACCTGCCAAAGTGTGGTTTTAGTGGTACTGAGTAACTTAGATATTAATATAATTCTGGGTTAATGCATGACATAAAAACCTCCTTGGCTGCTGCTGTTTTGTAACATTATTCTATAATTTAAGGTCAGTGGCTGATAGAATAGTTTTGAAATGGTGTTTTAAATGCACTTGGCTCGAGAGGCCTTATGTGCGGATGGCCCATAGCCTATGTACAGTTGTGTGTATTTCTGTCACATTATGTCACTCTGTCCCTCCCTGCAGCCACATTCACACCTTTCCAAACCCATTCACTGTCATTCATCCTGTCCACCAGATGCCCTCAGACTTATCTCTTTTCATCCCAGATCCTAACGCTCCCGTCTGCCCTGCAATCACTTCATTCCCCTCACCTGAGCTTCCCCGCCCATCTCTGCACCTGCACCTCATGTGCTCATCAGCTCTGCAGTTCTTACACCAGTCCACATTGTAGTGTCTTTGTTGCCACTGTACCTGCCTGCCTGTCAACCTACTTGTGTCTGCTGTAAGCTTATTTGAAACATTGAACTGTCCTATCTCCTTCGACCATTTTCATTTAGGTCCTTCTTCTGCTGCCTCACACTCACCTGCCTGACATGTAAGATAAGATAAACCTTTATTGATCCCTAGCAGGGATATTCAGTTGCTGCAGCATGCACAAGGACAGAAATAAGTAAGGGATAATGTACAGCTAGCTGGTCATTGTTGTGAAATAAACCCCTTCAGGGTGATGCGGAGGGTCTTTATTTCACAAGAATGACCCGCTAGCTGTACTTTATCTCGCTTATTACACTGCTACTTACTTAGGAAATCAATAATGTGACACAAAACGTTCCGGTCAGAACTATGCCCATAGCAACGGTCTGCTATAAAGAAATAACAGACCGTAGAATGCCGTAATTGACCAATCAGAATACTGTATGAGTATTTTAGATAAAAAAACAAAAACATTTAAACCTAACCTTTAAAGGGACTGTTTGTAAGAATCAGAAATTGCTTGTTAACAGCAACACCTGTGGCCATTAAGTCAACGAAAGTCAGCGTCTTGTTGCTCGCGCTTGTGCTCGCTCTACATAGACATGAACGAGCATCGCTCAAAACAGTGAGGCGACATACGTCAGCTAAAACCACAATATCACTCTATATTTCACCTGCTTGGCAGTAATGTTAGCTGACCAGACGAAGGTCTCTCCATGAATCACTGCTGATCCTAGTGTTGGCTTTTCCTGCCTCAGTGTGTGAGTGAAGGCAAGCAGGCATGCAGAGGAGCACAGTACAGCAGAGACTCCGACCCTGGACACCAAAGCTACGATCTCCCCCTCGTCCTCTGACCGCGGCCAACACTGTTTTGCAAGACGGGCTTCACTAGATAGAACTTTGAGGTTTTGGTGCTTCCGTGTAGTTTGTGTTGGAGTCTGAGTCTGAACCACAGCCACACGCGAGCAAGCATGGGCAACCGACCCGCAATGATTTATACGTGTAAGAAGTTACAAACAGTCCCTTTAAGCTGCAGTGACTTGTTTGAAACAGCTCACTCTTCCTGTGGGTGGAAACACTTTGCGGTGTGAAAGCCTGCGGAGCAGCAGAGGTCATAACCACACTTGATTGGTGATGTCACACAACATATTAGTAGAGCACACGTTCGTGTTGTTTTTCACAACTCTTCGTCCCGAAGAAACTCAACTCTCTCAGTGTGCAGGAGAATCAATACGACTTCAGTCAGGGAAGGGACCGCTCCTATCAATGTGAGTGTTAAATACATATCTATTCATTGTTCAGTTGCAAAATTTATATACGGTATACATGTGTGTGTTTTTTATCGTGACGTTTGTATTGACATTTGAGTCGCAGGCGAGCCGTCAAAGTCACATCAGATAAGAGTTGTCACGCTATTCTCCTGTGTTATTCCTTCCAAGCTGGGCCTTAGTCAAAACAGCAACAATGTTTAGCAGCAATACAGACAGTCAAAGGTACACAATCCTTTTGTTATTTCTCCAGGCATGGGCAATGAAGAGCCTGGCAAATTCCGATTAAGATAATGTATTGTATTTTTTTAAATCATTTTTTGTGACGTACTATTTAGTTTTGCAGCGTGAAGTAAAAGCCTAATTAATTATATATGAAATCGCCTTTGTGGTCTGTTCCAGCAGACGTTCCCACCTTACATTCACCATCTCAGAGTAGTGTAAAAAAGGCCATGCCACTGTGTATGTCTCCTTCTCCCATCTCCTTGCCCGATCATGCGCTGTACATGTGCCATCAGTGTGCCCCCAAATACAGCACGGAGGGAGAAATACAGATAAATATAAATATTGAGGGGCCGTCAGCTTTTCAATTTCAGTCAGTGCATTTTATGAGTAGGCCTTCTGTGACGTTACCCACCACAGGGGTCAGAGGTCATTAATCCTTAACCCCCAAGGATTTTTTTTTTTAAAGTTCAGCAGTCAAATTCTCAATTTTGACGCATTTATAGATGAAAAGTCAAGTCAATAATCAGGGTCAATGATAAATAAGTATGGTTGATCAGCATGTTTTCTAACCTTCAGTCATCATAGTCTAAAATGATGATTAATCAGCCTGAGTTCACTTAAAGAACTGAAATCACTAACTTACCATATTCTATTTGGTGGTTTATGATGCTTTTCAATCATTTTAGCCTATTTGGTATAATATGTAATTTAGTTAATTGTTGTGACAACAACAATAACTTTGTTCGACATCATGATAATGGTGATTTTTCAACCAGCGATTATGACATTAATGCCAGCTAGACAGAATAAAATTCTGTCTGTCATGACAATAGTACTGTACTGAAGGCCTTTCCTTCACTCTGGTGACTCTTTACAGGCATCTGAAGACAGCAGGTATCTGTTAAATCTACAGTATCTGGAGTGATGACTACATTTTGTTCAACCAGCGTCAGACTGTTGTAAAATAACCACAGAACTCTCCGTACTTATGTGCACATCAAACATGTCGTCATGATTAGTTATTCGACAGACTCTGCTCTGCATTGCCCATGCCTGGAGAAATAACTAAAAGGATTCTATACCTTTGTGTCCTTTGAGAGATAGATCATAGAGCATTGTGAACATATTCACTGCTTATTAACTGCGGAATAATCTTATTCAAATAAGCTACAGTAGCCTTCCATCATCCTTTCTATGTATCTGGCTCAAACTTGACTCCTGTCTGGAGCATGGGAGCATGAAATAAGCTACTGGTCCTATGGTTCACTCTATTGGGTGAAAGCAGAACTACAACTACTCGGCTACAGCCTTCCTAGAGGAGTGCAAGGGATCAGGTGGAAGTGTCAGGTGTGTTGAAAGGAGTAGCCACATAGTGCTTCTCACCTGCCGACATAAAGAAACAGCCCGTAGTAAGGGTGTGAGAGAGAAAAGTGTCAATTACGTGAGACCCTCCCTGTAATTTATCACACACTTTTTGGATAAAAGACATTCGTGTGTTAATGAAAAGAACAAAACAAAAAAATATCTATTTATGTAGCTATGTATGTATTTATTTAGCCTATTTATCTTCTACCGTTACCCCAATCTTTTTTCGTTTTTGAACTACAAATGAATTACGGATTAAACACAAAAAAATGACATATACTGTCATCAATAGTAGGGATGCACCGATCTGACTTTTTCAGTCCCGATACTGAATACCAGAGTTTAATTAATAAGCTTTATGCCTCACTGTGTGGAAGTGACTGGGATCATTCTGTTATGTGTAAGGAAACATCAGGCTTGACTTAAACACTGCTTTCCTAACTTTGTAAACAACTTTTCCTAACATGGTTGGTACCAATAGATTACTTAATTGTCTAATTTTATATGATGCCAGTATCTTTACTCTAGCTTTAAAACTGAGCCCGCTACAATCGAAAAAATCGCAAGTTGTGTTAATGCGTTAAAGAAATTAGTGGTGTTAAAATAAATTTGCGTTAAGCGTTATCACGTTAACTTTGACAGCCCTAAAAATAATAAATAATTATAATAAAACAGTAACACAAATTAAAAAAAGGAAAGAAAAAAGACCAAAAATGTAGAGATATTTAAAACAAAAAAGAAATAAATATTATTCATATAATTTCATTTAAAAATATTTATTTTTGTGTTTCCATCTCCTCAGAGGCAGTGGATGTTCAGGGCCTAATGATCAGCGTAAAGGCATGCTGCACAGACAGGCTTCCTGTGTGTATTCACTCAGTGTTACTTATTACAGGCGGCTATTACACTGAAGACTTTTTCAATGGATTAGTGACTGGACTCTGATGTTGTCGACACATTTTAATATTCTCTAAACCTTCAGGTGAGAGTTTTTCTTTTTATACTTCAGCTCATTATAACTTTGTAGATAAACAGTAGTGACGTGAAGCTCACGGTCTCTTTTAATTCCTTTCACGTGACTGTAAACAGGTCTCTGTCGCTACATTGAAGCCATCAAGATAGTTGCTGTTTATTTAGTGTACTTGAAAAGTAACAGGATTGTTATACCCCCAGAGACAACGTAGTCGGGGGTATATAGCGCTCTGCGTGTCCGTCCTTCCGTCCGTTACACTTCCTTTTCCGGAGCAGAACTCAGAAACTATTTCACTTAGGACCTTCAAATTTGGTACGTTGGTTGACAGTGTGCCCATTAGTTAATTAGTTAATGCCCATTAATTCTATTAGTTCCAAAAGTGCAAAACCTTTGGCCCTACTTTAGTAGGGTTCAAGTGGTGAGTGGGGGTATGTGAGCAATGCTCACTTTTGTCTTGTTGCAGCTGCTCCAGCGTCTCGTCGTGGCTCTAGGAATGGCAATGTTATGCTGTCGATCCACCCTTTTGATCCAAAGTGAAATATCTCAACAACTATTGGATGGATTGCCATGTCCCCCTTTAGGATGAATTGTAATAACTTTGGAGGTCAATCTAATCCATCTACACTGAGTTGAGTTGTTCTCCTGTTGCTGCTCCGGTGCATTTGTGTTACACTTTTCCTTCAGGTTGATAAAATAACCTGATTTTAGCAGGAAGCCACAATGGCGGCAAAGGACCTGTTGAACACTCTGGAGGATTTAAGAGATGACGAATTTAAGGACTTCAAGTGGTATCTGCAGCAGCCTGACATCCTGGAAGGCTACCAAACCATCAAAGTGTCCAAGCTGGAGAAGGCAGAAAGGCGGGACACAGTTCATCTGATGACGACCACCTATAAACTTCATGGAGCTCTGAAGGTGACCAAGAAGGTTTTAGAGACGATAAAGAGGAATGATCTGGTACAGAAACTGTCAGACACCAGCTCAGGACCAGAAGGTCAGTCACACTTTTTTTATTTGTATTTTCAGGCAGTAAGAGTGGGTTGACATGAGCAACACAATAAAGGAACAGTGTCTCTGTACTGAAGCTCATTGTATTCACCAAAGAAAATCAATTGGAGGCCTGATTTCTAAATCCACCTGAGGTTGATACGTCGATGGACGTGAAAGAAAACAGTATAATCCTGAATGTTGTTGTCGGAGAGTTTATGTAAAATCTGCGCAAAGTAAATCGCAAGGGGCAAAGGGGTTGTATTTAGTCTCTTAATTAATCATAGGTGTGTTTTGGGCGTAACAGGAATCAAACCAATCAGTGTCATCTCCCATTCTCTTTAAAAGTCAGGTGCGCCTGCACCTGGCGCATTGCTATTTAAAAGGCAGATTCTGCAAATTGACACATAAACGGTCTGCCAAAGTCAAACATGAGAATTGCGCCCATAGCAACTGTCTGCTATACATACGTAGCAACGGTATGTTATAAAGAAATAGCAGACCGTAGACCGTAGTAGACTGTGATTAACCAATCAGAATTGAGTATTCAACAACGCCGTGTAATAAAGTGTGATCAAAATGTTTATTACGAGATCTTGTTCTCGTAATTATGAGAAAATGTCTCCAGTTCTTTTTTTCTTTGGGGAATGCAATGAGCTGCTGCATCACAGTGACACATGCAATGGGTTACATCTTATAGAACACACTGCGGTGCATATAAGATTTGCTTCCTGTGTTAATGTGTTAGTGCAACTAAGGGTTAAGTGCAGTGTGGATAAGTTTAAAAGTTTAGGGGTTGTTTTATACATTAAATTAGGTCGTGACTAACTGTGTTAGATAAGTAGCAGAGTGATGCAGATGATCACAAATTTAAGATTGTCAACCGACTGTGAGGAGTATTTGCACGCCAGTACATCCCTTTTTGGTCAAGTGCTGTTTATGACACTCATGTTCACGTATTTATCACTAATTTCAATGTTACTATGCTAGGCTACAGATATAGTAACTTGTCCTTATAGTTTATCACAGCTTTTATTATTTTGTAGTTTGAATTATTTCATTTATTCACATTTTTTTAGAAATGGTATGTATAAGATTACAGTTATTATTATACAGATTAATTGGTGGAGTTACATTCATGGTGATTATTAATGCCCCACAGCGATCACACTTCACACTCTACACATACAAAATAAAAAATAAAAAATTAACAAGTACAGCTTAACTTAATGATAACTGATAACTAATAAGTCAAATTGATAACAACAACATATAACCTCTCTCACACAGCGTCAGTGGATGTCAATGATGTTAGAGAGACTTCAGAGAACAGAGGAACTTGCTCCTCTCAGAGCGAAGGTAAAGCTGCTGTATGCTCTGGTTTGTATTGAAGCCCTGACAGACAAAGTGTCGTAAAAGTTAGAAGAATTGAAGTGTAAGTAAGTTCTACTTTCTGTGTGCGACATTATGACTCCATTATGAGAGAGAAAGCTTAATTCAGTTCCTTCAAAAGAGGCTCTAGAAGCTAATAAAACGTTGTTTACAAAGGTCTTATTTGACATATTTATTATACTACATACTTATTTTTAGCCAAATTGTAGAGCTACAACTTCCGTGTCCGTCATGTGATTCTATTGGGCCCAAAAAGACTTTTTACATTTAGAAAGAGACGTCTGTAAATCAGCGGATTTTTTCTTATTTTTAGGTAAATCAACTTCCCTGTACGAGCACTTGAATATCCTTTATTTAAATCATTATGTCCTAAAAGTTTTAAAATGCAAAATAGCCAAATCCACACAGGAAACATAGAAAATTGGCATGCTTTGCAGCAGGTGATTGAAACCGCCCAGGACATTATTGGTACCCAGCTACCGAGCATCAGTGATATTGGTGAGGTGAGGTGCCTGCGCAGAGACAATACCAGCAACAGCCTGTTCACTCTGCTCTGCTTATTTATTTATTTTTATTTGTGTAGCACAAAGGGACTACAACTTGCATTTCGTCTCACATAAATTAACCTTGAACCTTGAGAAAGAAAATAGTTAAACTGATGCTACAGGACTTTTGTTTGTGACATTTTAACCACTAGATGGCAGCAACACCAACAGCTGCTCAGTGGTCACCAGTCCAGGGCTGTGGTTGCACTGTTGTAAAGCTGGGGTGTACAAAAGAGCATAAGTTCAACCCTAAAAGTTAGATGACCTGCTGTTACACAAGTACAAATATTTGACAATTAGAATACTGTCCGCAGACAATTTGCTCTCCCTCTGTTTGATTGCACTTTAGTTTCTCTTCAGAAGCAAATGTTTAGCAAAACAAAAAGCATGCGTTTACTGATGCCCATGATAATAGAGGTATATGTAGAAATGCAGCCTAATTCTATGTTGTGTTTTTTCTATTTATGTCACACAGATGTGATTGTTCCAGTACCAGAGCCACGACACATCTCATATTACCAACACTTGCTCCAATCAAACCTCCAGGATAAGTTTATGTGTGCTCAAGAGGGATGGGCACAGAAGAAGGATGAGCAACGTCTGGATGATATCTACACAGAGCTGTACATCACAGCTGGGAGTGACGTACACATCAACCAACAGCATGAGGTCAGGCAGATTGAGGCACCACTAGTGAAGCCAGCAGGAACAGAGAAACCAATTAAACCATGTGACATGTTCAAACCCCCCTCTGGAAGATATAAACCCATAAGAACAGTGCTGACCAATGGAATCGCAGGAATTGGAAAAACATTTCTGGTGCGTAAGTTTGTGTTGGACTGGGCTGAAGGAAGAGCCAATCAAGATGTGCATCTCATTTTCCTCTTCACCTTCCGCCAGCTGAATTTATGGAAGAGAGAAAAGTTGTGTCTGGCAGAGCTCATACATGAATGTATCACAGAGACCAGAGACATCAAGGACGAAGCTCTTAATCACATCTTTACAACTCTGCAATCATCAGGAAACACCAACTACGACAAGAGCAAATTCAAACTTCTGTTTGTTTTGGATGGACTGGATGAGAGCCGCCTTCATCTGGACTGCTCTACCAGTGAAAATCAGGCAGTTAACTTTGATGTGACAGCGTCGATCTCAGTGGATGTGCTGCTGACAAGTCTCATAAAAAAGGAACTGCTTCCCTCTGCTCGCCTCTGGATAACCACACGACCTGCAGCAGCCGATCAAATCCATTCTGATTTTGTTGACATGGTGACAGAGGTCAGAGGGTTCACTGACCCCCAGAAGGAGGAGTACTTCAGGAAGAGATTCAGAGATGAGGAGCAGGCCAACAGAATCATCTCCCACATCAAGACATCACGAAGCCTCCACATCATGTGCCACATCCCAGTTTTCTGCTGGATCACGTCTACAGTTCTGGAGGATTTGTTGGAAACCAAAGAGGGAGGAGAGCTGCCCAAGACCCTGACTGAGATGTATGCAGAATTCTTGGTGTTTCAGATTCATCAGACAAAAAAGAAGTATGGCCAAAAAAAGTGCATTCAGTACATTAAGTCATTAGCAAAACTGGCTTTCCACCAGTTGGAAAAGGGCAACCTGATCTTCTATGAGAAAGATCTCAAAGAGAGTGGCATTGAGGTCAGTGGAGCCTCGGTGTGCTCAGGAGTGTTCACAGAGATCTTCAAAGAGGAACGTGGGAGGAAGAACGATGAGGACAAGGTGTTTAGCTTCGTCCATCTGAGTGTTCAGGAGTTTTTGGCAGCTTTATATGTAGAGAGGGAAGTCATTAACAGAAACAGGAATGTGATGTGTGAGCCAGGGAAAACACGTGGCGAACAAGTGCGAATGTTTTTCAGAAAAACATCTATGACAGAAGTCCACGAATTTGCTATTGACAAGGCCTTGCAAAGTCCAAATGGACACCTGGACTTGTTCCTCCGATTCCTCCTGGGTCTTTCACTGGAGACCAATCAGAATCTCCTACGAGACCTAATGAAAAAGAAAAGAAGCTCAGAGACCAATCAGGAAACAGTCGAGTACATCAAGAAGAAGATCAGTGAGAATCCGTCTCCAGAGAGAACCATCAATCTGTTCCACTGTCTGAATGAACTGAATGATCGTTCTCTAGTGGAGGAGATCCAACAGTACCTGAGTTCAGGACGTCTCTCCACAGATAGACTGTCTCCTGCTCAGTGGTCAGCTCTGGTCTTCATCTTACTGTCATCAGAAGACGATCTGGATGTGTTTGACCTGAAGAAATACTCTGCTTCACAGGAGGCTCTTCTGAGGCTGCTGCCTGTGGCCAAAGCCTCCAACAAAGCTCTGTAAGTACACAGATAACTGCAGATACTAAGTGTATCACATGTGTAGGGTTGTTATCAACAAATGAAAGTTTTAATAAACTGATCACAAGATTTAGTCAACACATTGATTAGCTGATAAATTGAAAAGTCTGTCAAATTGTTTCTTCATTTTCATTGTTCCTCCACAGATCAATGCAGCCATGAAATAAATAAAGATCAGTCACATCATAGTTAAGTAAGGCCTAAGGCTAATTTGTGTAAATCAGGGGTCTCCAACAAGTAGCTACCAGTAGCTCCCTACCTGTGTCTGAGTGGCTCACTAACGGTTCCAAGAATATCGACATAAATTTGACAACACAACACAAAGTCACAATCCAAACCAGTTTAACGTTGCGCCCCCTTCTGACACAAAATGATTATTTGCCAATCAGCCGACAATTAAGCAAGTTGCGCTGCTTTCAAATTTCATGACATCAGCGACGCAGTGACATTAGGCAATGCTAGCAGACCAGCAAGCGTACATCAGATTTGACATTGAACGCAGAAAATAGCCAGGCCAATAAAAAGCAAAAAAATATAATATTGTAATGAGGAATGGTTTAATTACAAATGTGTGTCTCATTTGCGGTGCAAGAGTGTCAGTCGGTAAAAGATGTAACGTCGAGCGCCACTTCACCAAAGTTCACAGCATTTTTTCATGGGACTTTATGGCTGGTAGCAGTTTATGAACTGAAAACAACGCTTAAAAGACAACAGTCTCTGTTTACCAAACTGACGAAGAAGGCCAACGCTGCATCAGAGGCTTCGTTTAGTGGCGCACATCCTAACGAAACAAAAAAACCCTCACCTATGGCGGGATTCTAATAGAAGCGTTGACTGCGATGGCTTCAATGTTATTAAAGGACCATGAAAGTAAGACAGAAATGATGTCTGCTATTGGCGATGTACAACTTGGTGGTGCTATGTGTAGCTTTCGGCCATTTTCATTTTGTCAAATTAGCTTTCAGAGGAAAAAATGTTGGAGACCCCTGGTGTGAAACATTGGGATCCCAGAGGTGTGACTATATTTTTTTAGATTTCTGATAATTGCTGTTAAATCCCAGTGATGTACATAATTAAAAAAATAAATAAAATTAGTTCAAAAGATGTTCGAGATCATAATGCTTGAATGTTCATCTCATCAATTCAGTGAGGACAACCACAGAAATGTGTTTTGTTTTATATTGTCGTGTACATTGTTGAAGCAACAGTTTCAGTGTTTGTGTTTATCTCTAACTCTCCCTCAGGCTGAGTGGCTGTAATCTGTCAGAGAGAAGCTGTGGAGCTCTGTCCTCAGTTCTCAGCACCCAGTCCTCTGGTCTGAGAGAGCTGGACCTGAGTAACAACAACCTGAAGGATTCAGGAGTGAAGCTGCTCTGTGTTGGACTGGAAAGTCCATACTGTACACTGGAGACTCTCAGGTCAGATCTCACTCTGATGCTTTTGTGTAATGCTTTGTTGTACTTCAAACATTAAAAGCTCTATTAAGTGGGTTCTCAATCTCACTGAAAAAAATATGGGACAGGGTTGATGTTGTATGTAAGGGTTTAATGCATTATTTTTACATTTTTGAAGGGGTGTGTGTTCAAGCTAAAACATGGGTGATAGGTTGTTCTTTAAGCACACGAACCAAAGGAAAAAGGAAAAAAAATTGCCAGGTGAAAAGAAAAGTTTTGTCAGGATCATTTGCCAGTTTTTGTGGTTGTAATACTCATTTGCACTCCAAACAAAAGGTACACAATAGTCTGTGTTGGCAAGTTATGTAAATTAAACATTAATGCTTTTAGTCCTATTTAAAACATAGGGTAGTGATGCACTTCAGACTCTTGTGGCCGAAATGAGTATTACAACAACAAACACATTTTTTCACCTGGCAAACATTTTTTCCCACCTGTTTCAAAGATTATTATTATTATTATTATTTTTTTTAAGTAACTGCCTTTCAGGGCTTCCATAAGAAACTGTATGTTTCATACAATAATAGACCAGACCACAGGTTCCCAACCTATTTTAGGTGAAGCCCCCCTTACTTGTATCTAACAAAAGCTGAGCCCGCTCATCACCCTAAAAGAAAAAATTACAAATCCTCAAACAAAATCCTCAATTTGAATAAGGTGATTCAGTTTTATTCAAATGAGTTAGTCTTTTTTAAATTAAATTAACTGTCTTAAATGGATACAACTCGTCAGTTTCGTCAACATGAATAAAGTGATGACATCTTGACGGATTCGCCAAGTGAATGCAGATACATGATATGATCTCTATTTTGTAACAACTTAATTGATTTACTATAATAGTGTTAGAGCTGAAATATTTTTTTCGTTATTGTGGTTAAATAAATGTAATTTGTGGTGTTGTTAGATTGCTGCGAGACCACCCCATTAATACAGGTGCAGGCCTCCCTTTGTGTGCATCAAGCGGGAGAGCCAACAGGTTTTTGACCGTTTAAAGACTCAACGCCAAAATGTATGGATAGAAGCAGAATGTGATCAGATTTTGCTACTAAGTAGCAAAAATATATATCTTTTTAAATAGTTTTTGATATACCAACTTTTGTATAAATGATCCAGTAAGTGTGTTATGTAAGGGATAATGTACAGCAAGCCGGTCATTGTTGTGAAGAATCCCCGACAGGGCGATGCTGGGTCTGCACCCTGAAGGTTGATTCTTTCACTACAATGACCCACTAGCTGTACATTATCCTGCTTATTACTCGGCTACTTACTGAAGAATTCAATATTTTGACACGAAAACGGTCCGCCAGAGTCCGACATCAGAACTGCACCCATAACGGTCTTCTATACATAGCAACAGTCTGTTATAAAAACAATAACAGACCGCAGAACTTTGTGATAGACCAATAGAATCGAGTATTCAACAATGCTGTGTAATAATATGATTTAAGTTATACATGAGCAAATCTAATTTTGACAACCTCAGAGCTGACAAATGTGCACTCCCTGAGATCTTTGTTGCCCCCCTAAGGGGGGCCTGGACCTCAGGTTGGGAACCACCGAACTAGCTTATAGAGCAGTGATTCTCAATGACCGGGCCACAACCCAGTCCCGGTCCATGCAGTTTTATTGATTTATATTTTTTATTTTCATTTTGACATGTTATCAAACACTAAATGCATTTGTTTGTTAAAGTCCCTCCTCATTCAAAACTGTGTTTCTTGGTGGATGTTGTTCTCTTCAATGTTATGGACGTGCAGAGTTTGTTTTCACATTCATCTGCTGAAAGGGGAGAGTTTCTTTGTGTTCACCTGAAATTTCTGCAATTTACACAAGTATGATGTGGAAACTTGAAGCCTCTAGTGCACACACTAATAGACTAATGGACTTTTCAGTGAAGTAGCTGACGTCTTGTTTCCAACTTGTTTCAATATAACAGGCTCTGGATTTTTAATTGAGGGACAACAATGTGGAAAACTCATATCAGACAAAAAAATTTATTCTGTCAGAGGTTCTCATTATAACACTGATTCTCCATTGCTGAAACAAGCACGCATTTTTGCTAACTAAACTATATGAAAGACTGTGTTTTTGATGACTATTTGTCTGCACTTTCCATCATTAGAACAATCCACAGTGAACCTTGAATATATCTGGTATGTAAAAGCAAAACAAGGAATTATTATTATTGAATATTCTCTGTTTCTATTTCAGGTTGAGTCAAACTTGGCTCACAATGAAATGCTGTCAGGAGCTCTCATCAGTTCTCAGCTCTAAGTCCTCCCTTCTGAGAGAGCTGGACCTGAGTAACAATGACGTGCAGGATCCAGGAGTGAAGCTGGTCTCTGCTGGACTGGAGAGTCCACACTGTACACTGGAGACTCTCAGGTCAGATCATTCTGTGGAAATTTTGTGTAGCACAATGTGTCTCCATTTTACTGGGCTTTCATTTGAAAATGAAGCAGCAGGAAACATTTAAAAACATTTCACCTGGAGATGGAATTTACAACCAACTCAGTTTTATTATTAGCATTAGTTTACGCTAGCCAGCTAGAGCTGATAAAGTCTGCAAACAACAGTCACTCACTGCAGCCTGCAAAATCCACAGTTATCTGCTATAGGTTCACAGAGAAATTATGTCATAACTTCACATCAGTTCTCAGGTCACCGCCCTCTAGTCTGAGAGAGCTGGACCTAGAAAGAAGATCTTCTATTACCAATCAGTAACTCATCAATAGAACAAGGAAATTCTAAAATTGAGAAGCTTTTTTTTTTTTTTTTACTTTATAGACAATATAAACTGTATCTGTGTTTCTTTTTCACTAACTTTCTTTCAGACTGAGTGGCTGTAATCTGTCAGAGAGAAGCTGTGAAGCTCTGTCCTCAGTTCTCAGCTCTCAGTCCTCTGGTCTGAGAGAGCTGGACCTGAGTAATAACGACCTGCAGTATCCAGGAGTGAAGCTGGTCTGTGTTGGACTGAAGAGTCCACACTGTACACTGGAGACTCTCAGGTCAGATCTCACTCTGATGCTTTTTTGTAACGCTGTATTGTGCCTCAATTATTTAAGGATCAGTGTGTACGATCTGGCGGTATCTAGTGGTGAGGTTGCAGATTGCAACCAACTGAAGCCTCTCCCATGTGCCAAGGGGTGTGTGTTCAAGCTAAAACATGGGTGATAGGTTGTTCTTTAAGCACACAAACCAAGTAAAAGTTCTGTATCATATAATTGTTTTTACCTTTTTTTCATCTATGTGTAGGAGAACTATGGTGGCTGGCGCAAAAACATGAATGGCCCTACCTAGCTTATTGCCAGCTGTTGTACTGTATGAGTAGCATAGGTCATTTGGAGCAGAGCCAGTGTGTAGAGTGTGTGTGTGTGTGGGAAGTGAGTTGTGAAGCAAGAGAGAGAGCAGTGGCAATGGGAGCGAGTAACGTTATCGGGTTTGTCTATTCTGAGCTACTGTAAAAACATGGTGCTGTAACATGGCGGACTCCATAAAGAGGACCCGCTCCGTATGTAGATATAGATGGCTCATTCTAAGGCAGTGGTTCCCAACCTGGGATAGCTAAAATCACAATAACACACTTACTGGATAATTTCTATTTAAAATGATTTATTTTTTGCTACTTAGTAGCAAAATCTGCTTCAATCCATATTTGTTGTCATTTCGCCTTTTGGCTAGTAGGGGGCGTCAAGGAAAATAGGTTGGGAACCACTGGTCTAAGGTAACAAAAACTCAACAATTCTTATTTTCAGATGATTATGCACTGAAGAAAATATACTAATTAATATGATATTCCATTTCTGTCACTAGATTTCCTTAATTTGTTATACACTGTTCCTTTAAATGTCTAGTTTTGCATTGCATGCTTATTGCTGCAACAGAACTTTATTTTTCATGATAATTACAAATTTATACATTACTTTTTCTATGGTTTCAACTATGTTCTTAATCTGGACCACGTTCAGATCATCATATGTTTGACCTTCGAATCATAAAAACATTCAACAAATTTTCTAAATGGAATCAGGACAGTGACTTTAAATTTTGGCATTGAGGATAAAATTTGCGTTGTAAACAAAACCTGAACTAAAAAAGGAAACATTGCATTGAAACATTAGTATTGGAAAAAGTTCCACTGGAAAATAAAACACAAGCATTAAAAAAATAATAATTTTTATATTTTTGCATTCGGTTGTGGTTTTCAATGGCAATCTTTAGATTTTTTTCAGTGACAGTGGTTTTTAATGTAAGCTTTCTGTCACTGTTTAGGCATAGAGAAGATATAATGTACAAAATATGTTTAATGTATGTGTTTTGTTTTTCAGTGGAACTTGTTTCATAGCCAATACAACTTTTACCGATACAAGTGTTTCAATGCCAATGTTTCCTTTTCCAGTTCAGGTCTGGTTTTGAAAGCCAAATTTTATTTTCAATGGCTAAATTTAAAGTTACTGTCCTGGCTCCACAGTCTACAGTTCTGAGACCCTAAACTGAACATAGGAAAATATCTTTTACTTATTTAGGATGAGTCAAACCAGGCTCACAAAGAAATGCTGTCAGGAGTTCACCTCAGTTCTCAGCTCCCAATCCTCCCGTCTGAGAGAGCTGGACCTGAGTAACAACGACCTGCAGGATTCATTGGTGAAGCTGGTCTCTGCTGGACTGGAGAGTCCACAATGTACACTGGAGACTCTCAGGTCAGTATTCATCATTTATTTAACAGATGGCCATTTAAATGGTAATGGTACATATAAGTTGATGTCACTGATGATATCTAACAATTGTAGGATTCAGAGTATACTCAAAAATACTGATGTAACAGCTCTCTGCAAGAAATCTGAGAAATGTTGTAGTATTTTTTGAACTTCTGCAACAAATTCACCATAACAAGGAAAAGAACACCCATTGATACATTAAAAAAAAAACTTCTATCTAATCTATATGTGTCATGTCTACATGGGGGCGGGGGTATGTGTCCAGGCTGTCTGGCTGTCTGATCACAGAGGAAGGCTGTACTTCTCTGGCTTCAGCTCTGAGATCCAACCCCTCCCATCTGAGAGAGCTGGACCTGAGCTACAATCATCCAGGAGACTCAGGAGTGAAGCTGCTTTTTGCTGGACTGGAGGATCCACACTGGAGACTAGGAACTCTCAGGTATAAACGAACAATAAGAACTCACACTCTGTGGCCTTGTTCAGACCTGGCGTTAGAATGTGACTCCACATGCGTCCTCAGTGACCACTTGTGATCCGATCTCTCTTCCCCGCTCTATATACAAATAAACACGTAGTAAACACGTGGCTAATACAGCAGACACTGTGATGTAATATTACAGGAATGTCAGTAGTAATATATAACAGATTTGTGAATTCGGGTACATTTTATTAATGTCAAAATAAAATGTTATTTTACTGACGGTCCCCGGGGACCTCCATGCCACCGACACGG
>CAKALG010039474.1:0-10636 GCA_916700815.1 Helicolenus hilgendorfi
CTGGCAGGGGCCCAAGGGCTCTGTCTGGGTGCACATTTAGGTGTGTGTGTGTGTGTGTGTGTGTGTGTGCCTCTTGTTTGACAGGTTAATAAACCAGCCTTTGTCCAACAGAAAAAGTACCAATGTGGGATTTATCTGTGAGCTTCAAGTTTTTCCCTTAAAGCAACTTTCCATTCTTGCACCTAGAAAACACTTTTTTCCACACTTTGGTAGCAAGTTGGGGTTCAAAGACACATTTGGAGTCAGGAATCAAACCACCAACCCTACGATTAATGTCGGTGTCAGAACGCTCTACTGCCTGAGCTGCTGTATAGCCTCCCCATTGACCTGTGTAGCCTCCCTACCCGATATCCAAACCGTGTTATAGCCCGGCCTGTCCACCAGAGGATAGCGTGTCAGTGTCATGGGGTCTACCAGCATGGGGCAACAAAACCACTTGGTTAGGTTTAGGAAAAAATAAGTATGCAACCTAAGAAAATACGAATAGAAACAAAGTAACATTACTACGGAAGATATGTGACAAACGTCACTAACATTACTTACACATAACTGATCTCAAACACTGGTCTCCTAGTTGAAAGTCCTGTGCTTGTCCTCTCCCACATGTTTATTAATTCTATCTAAAAGTAAAAATGTATTGAGAAAAGACAGATGGAATCATTTCCATTTTTTTCAACGAAATATTCTGCTTTAATCCATATTTGTTGGCGTTTAGCATTTCAAAAACAACATTTCCACTGCGGTCAAAAAACTGTTTGCTGTCCGGCTTGGTGCAGCTCACACTAAGGGAGGTACGCATCTGTATTAACGGAGCGGTCAACGATTTCTCTCAATTACAGTTGTGTCTCGTATTTTTTCAGGTAGCAATATAAAACAATCTAAAAAGAAATCTATTAAAAAGAAAATTACACAAACCAACAGAGACTTCAGCGTTTTTATAACACGCTTTTGCCTTGCGCATTATAGTGCCATTCACACGCCTTTTTGTGCGACTGGGCTGAGCCTCCGCAGAATGGCCTTTGTATTGTAAACTGTTAAAGGAAAGAGAGAATATCAAATAATCTAGCTTTAGTTTACGTTTCAACTGTCAGAAGATGTCTATACCAAGCGGCGCTAGAATTTCATTTGTGCAAATGCAGTGAATATGTGGCGTCATATTAGGGGAAATTGGATGCTCGGGTATGTCTGTTTTAAAGCAGATATAATCTATTTTTCTATATCAACGATGTAATAATATGTAAAATACATGAAAGAAAGGTCACTTGTATTCAAACTCACAATGATTCATCACCAGACTCTGCGGTTCCCCTCGCCCTTTAAGCACCTTTCAGCTCATTGTTTTTATGGCCCACAACTTTACTGTTTTGGTCCGCTCTCATCAGCGCCGTTTCAAGATTCAAGGGGCAGCTGTTAAGTGAAAAAGCCCTAAAAACCCCACTGTACACGACCAGTCTGGCATTAAACAGCACACAGACGAAGTTGGCATCTAGCTGGTGAAAACAGTGGAGCATTTAGCCACTAAATAGAATATATTTCACTCCGGAGTTGGAGACTAAACCAAAGCTAAAAGGAAAGTGAATACTAAAAGCAAACCCACTGAATGCTACCAGCTCAGCACCAACAGCAGAAAAAAGTTATCGTCTAGCTGGTGAACACAGCGAAGGATTTAACAGTTAAAGATCAAGGTTTTTCCCTCAGGTAATGGTAGAGACCAAATCAGGTCATTTAGACAAATGCATTGAATCTATGGGGTCGGGAGAATGGGATGCTTTAGCGATAAGCCCCCAGCAACCTATCAATAAAGATGAATGAAGATGGACAGGTCACTTACTAAAAGTCTTGGACATGTTCAGAAAATAAATTGCTTGAAGGATTATTTAAGAGCAAACAAACGTCTGTAAAATATCTATTAAATTGGGTGTTTTTACAAAGTAAACATGAATAATAAAATAGCCATCTGGACTATTTCTTGGGCTAAATTTGGAGCCAAATTACCAGCTGTATTTCTGTCTTAAATCATAAAAAAAGGTGCCGATTTACCAACATCCATGGATGTCAGGTGCTTGATCACTGAATTAATTACAGTAAGGAGCTGAGAAAAACACACTGAAACACAAGTAAGTCACAAGTTCCAAACCAAACTCATCTTAAGGAAGGTGATCACAGCATGTTTAACACTTTAATTAGCTCACAGACGTTTTTAGCTTCTAAGCAGCCATGAGGAATCACTTAAAATCAAAGATTTACAGCCTCAGAGAAGTCCCAGTGGAACTGTCGGAGCTTAAAGGAAACCATGAGGAACTTTTTCATTTAGAGTGTGTTAAACATGTAAATGTTCGCCCCAAAACATGGAAACACGGAAATGTTCCCTAATGAAAGCTTCAGCGGGAGGCTTCATTAGTCGACGGTCTCTAGAAAGTGAAAAACAACACAGAAATTCTGTGATATACTGCGAGACTTCACAGCTAAGTGTGCTGAAATTTTGATGCTCAAAACATATTTTCCTCCTCAGACACACCATCCATTATACCAACACAGTATGAAGCCATTTCCTTTCTTGTGATATACATTCATTTTTCTTGAAAGCTCCATTTTCTTCCAGTGGTTAGGCATATTCAATGTTTACGGTGAACCTTGCAGGTCACCGTGGAGTATTTGTTGTCGAGCATTTTTCATATATCTGTGTGTGCCTGAGTGTGAAAAATACCGACATAAATCCCTGCATTGCAGTGGCTTTCACCAGTTCATGAACTACATTCGTGAAGAAAATCTCTCGGCATGTGTTGCTCTCGAAGCAGAAGATGAAGCCTGATATTATGGGATGGCCCATATCTTTCTGTTTTCTTGCAAGAGTGCTTTGCATGAAGTAGCCGAGCCTCGGCAGGCCAGTGGCTAATGAGCCAGCTATGAAGATGTAGCGAGGACTGCCGCTGCACTTCTCAGGATAAAACGCCCCACGAGTCAACAAACTACCTCACTTCTTCTCCTCCAGTTTATTTCAGACCTTTTTCTCAGGCTTTTCTCTTTTACTGTTTGCTGATTGCTGTTATCTTTATTGCACCAAGTGACCATATATGAATTTGGTTGTCAGCTGCGTTCTTTGAAACTCAGTGCTTTCTTTTGTTGATGGCAAAGTAAAGCGTTAATGGTGTTTCCATTGTCTGCATTAAGGCACTGAAATCAGGTGTATTTTCCAGCTCTGAGGTGGAATGCAACCAAGTACCTCTAAAGTACTTAAGTCCAATTATCAGAAGGGCTTGGCAATATGGAAGAAATCTTATAGGTTATTTCACATCTTGATAACAATATATATCACAATATAGCATGTTTTCTGGTTTTTCAATGAATAAATAGCATATATGAAATAACCACAAGGTAAAACCTATTTTTGTATACTCCTGTGTGAATTAAATACTGAGTATTTTCTCATTTTAAGAACTTGAGTGCAAAATGAACATAACAGTTTTAATGAAATTATAGAGAAATAAAAAATAAATAAATACTATATCGCGATAGAAACAATATAGAAAACTATATACGATAAAAAAATGTATATATCATTTTGACAATATATATCGTCATATTGCCTTAAGCTTCAGGTACTTTAGTTGAGTATTTCAATTTTACTTTACTTTATTTCCACTATATTTAATTTGATAAATCTAGTTACTTTACGGATTTAGATCATTAATATAAAATATTATTAACAAATATAATATGACATATTATTATAGATTAAGCTACACAGCAGTATGAAAAGCAATTAAAACCAAGTGCAACATTTAAGATACAGTATGTACATTAATCTATCAATGATTATAATCCAATAAAATAATACCCATTATTTTTTAAAAGTGATATTGTGTATCATGAGTAATTTCACTTTTTTAAATTGTGGTGATATAAAGTATTTTTCTTTAACATTGAATAGTAATGACTAAATAAGCAAAAATCTACATTCAAGTTTAGAAAAATAAGATCCTTATCATATCTATAATGAGTCTATCACTCAAAAGCTCAGCTAAACGGTCATCTTCATCACCAAACTGTCATTTTGACTCAAATACAAAAACACAAATACAGAAATCTCAGGTAAAATCAATCAAACCAAGTCAACCAATATGCTCCAACTTTGGTTGATAATTCTATTTATGCATGACCTCATCACTCAGTAAAAAGCAGACTGAGTAAATATGTTTTCAGGGCCTTTAAATGAGTCACTCTGGCGACGTCTGTGTATGATATCACCACCATATTGTCTATGCCTACCTGTCTTGGGCTCCACAGAGAAGTAGGGCTGTCCGTGGACGATGCTGTAGACCACCCTGGCGCTGTTCCCATATGTCGGGTCATCTGCATCTGTGGCTGCCACTTGCACTACCATGGTTCCTGTGGGGAGACAACCCTTCATTAGTTTCCAAGACAGCATCCAGAAGCCAAGTCAAACAGAGCTAAATGTGGAAACAGTCCTCATATCAACAGAGCGTGTGACCAATTCAACTTGAAAGAGGGAGGAAAAAAAAGCGAGAAAGCAATGAAAATGTGACTTCTGAGGCGGTAAATAATCTCATTAGTCATTACACTGTCTTCTTTTGTTGGGGCTGGTGTTTACTTTTAGTTTTGAGTTTCATTTTTATTCAAAATGCCCGAGTTTAAAGCAGTCCTTCACTTTCAGCAGCACCGAAAGATCTGACATGTGCTGTTTACTGGCTCTCGGCCTCAAACGCTGCTAAACAAATATCACTTTCAGTCGTTGCAATCATTTGCCGCAGGATTAAAGTGTAACTCCGAGCCTTTGGAGATCATTTCACTGCCATTGTTTCCATTTCCCTCCCGCAGATAAGTCAGCAGCATCTTTTCCAGTAACTTCAATCTGTTGATTCAGCAGCCAAATGGGTTCTGCAACCAATCTGTGCTCTGTTAAACAGGCACTTCACCCCCACCAAAAATCATATTATTATGCATCTCATATCACTCTGATCCCATCACGGCTAACTTTTTTAGAGGAGTCAAAGAGTTTGAACTTGTCCTCCAGCGATGTCATCGGAGGACACTGTATCTTTGTGTTGCACTAATTAGGGCTCCATAAAACGCTGTAGATTAAAGAATTTTATGACACACAAGTTTTAGACAAAGGCACAGTTGGGAAAGCATTGTTTTCCTTCCTTTATTCCCCTCTTTTTCCTTTACTCTTACAATTTCATTTTCCAGTTAAAATCTTTAACATGCACAGATGGTCACTCATTCAGTTGCTGATTTTAGGGTACACAAACTGCTTCTGGAGAAGATGTTGATCTGCAGAGAGGAGAATGTAACTAGGAAAACAAAATAAAATCTGAAGGCGAGTGCCAGGATAGCAGTTCTGTCGCACACACATCTTAAGTGTTGTTTGTTTAGGATGCTCTGTCAAATTCTGGTGCTAGTACACACACAGTGCAAGTCAGATCTTCTGGTTTAGATGGATGAACACGGCTCTTACTATAGTGACAAGGGGGATGGGGTAAATTCAATTTAACCAAAACAATGCAAGTTATCCATCCAAAACGGATACCTGAGCCTGGAATCCAGACAGTATAACATAAAAAACTGAATCCCTTAAAATACCATAAATTAATCCTTAATTTACCTCTGAAAACATACACCTTAATTAAGTTGTGGATAAAGGTAATTGGTATGGTAGCAAGAGATCCCTTCATTTGTGCATTCATTTAAAAATGTGAAAGCCAATCTCCAATTAAGGGCTTCAAATAATGATTCATTTCATTGTTGATTAGTTGTTTGGTTTATAAAATGTCAGGAAGTGGTGAAAAATGTCAATCAGTGTTTCCCAAAGCCCAAGACGACGTCCTCAAATGTCTTGTTTTGTCTACAACTCAAAAATATTCAGTTGACTGTCATAGAGGAGTAAAGAAACCAGAAAATATTCATATTTAAGAAGCTGGAATCAGAGAATTATGACTCTTTTTTTCCCTTAAAATTACTCAAACTGATTAATTGCTTATCAAAATAGTTGTCAATTAAAGTTTTAATTAATAGTGGACAACTAATCGATTAATTGATGCAGCTCTAAACAAAAAACTCAATTAAAAAAGCCCTTCATTGACAAACATATAATTTAAGGGGTATATGACTTTGCCTTTAATTCACACATACAGTACCAACAAATTCTCATGGCAGTTCGTGAAATAGTCACAACATTTAATCTGATTTGATTTGTGTACATAGACACGAATTTCCCTTTTTTGTCGTGACGCTCAGCACGACTTTCAACAACATATTTTTCGTGCTTCTTTCTACAAATGTCCAGCAACACGTGTCAATTTCTGCTCTAGTCTTTTCAAAATAAAACGACTTAGTTAGGTTTAGGAATAGATCGACTTGGTTAGGCAACAAAACTACCTAGTCAGGTTTAGGAAAAAGGTTGTGGTTTGGGTTAAAATAACCAACTTAAAAGCACCTTTATTCAAAAACCCTTAATTTATAAATCAATTCAATTTCAATGGGTGATTTTGACTGTAAGATAAAGAAACTAATTAATTCATTAATTAATAAACACAAGTCCAACTAACAAGTACAAATTCATGTGTTAACTATGCACATATCAGTTAGCCATAATGCTACCTCACTAACACAACCCCATCCTCCGTCCATTAGCTACTGAGCCATGACAGTTAACGGCGGCAGGTTTGATTGACAGGAAAAGGAATCTGACTTCTGAACTACAGTCAGAAAACATAACATTTATTCTACTCTGTAAAGAAATGATAGCTGTATAGTCCTTTCCCTTTAGTCTCAGGGAAAGAAACTGACATTATGTAGCGGAGAACTGCAGATAAAGTTATAAAACCCAAGATATAAAGCCTGATTTTGTTTTAGTGCCCTGTAGTGCCCCCGAATCCCCAAAACTTCCTCCCAGCTTACAAGAAGGAAATTTGTTTTCAAACTCGACTGTGAACTCTGCTGACAACTGACAACTGTTTCTGCGTGCAGTACAGTATTGTCCTCTCCCACTCTTCCTCGGAGGCAGAGAAGACATCAGACATGACTCCGTATGTATTTCTTTTTAAACGCACCGGCTGAACGCGGCTGATGTGACTCGAGCTGACAGCCGTGGAAGGTAAAGGCAGAGAAGCGTTTGAAGATTTTCACAGAGAAAACATAATCAGCGACAATCATTGCCAATCAATTCCAATAGGTCGGTGTTAATGGTATAAATTAGCCTTGTTGCTCCAACTGAGCTCATTTAA
This sequence comes from Helicolenus hilgendorfi, assembly GCA_916700815.1. NCBI lineage: Eukaryota > Metazoa > Chordata > Actinopteri > Perciformes > Sebastidae > Helicolenus > Helicolenus hilgendorfi. The sequence continues at coordinate 7,248 of CAKALG010039474.1, forward strand.
TGGGTAGATTTTTAATGTCAAAGAATTGATATCCATCTGATAATAGGAAGGGAAAAGCCATTTAATTGTTAGATTATCACGATCAAGCGTTATGGTTCAGGCTATTGTGTGCTGTTAGACTGTACGTCAGTGTTGGTCTTAAAGCTGACGCCTACTGCACACTTTGCAGCGGTGAAATCATCAACAAAAGACATTGTTGAAATAACCTTGAAAATGAAAAAAAACAAAAAACACATGTCTTTTCCAGTTGGTCATATGAATAGCTGCTGGGATATTTCACTTTAATGACTAGCTGCACATCTCTGGAGCCTACAGTATATTGTATCATCTGACAGAAAGTGCTGTCTTGCAAGATGGTGATATTTTACTTTGAAGAAAACATCCTAATAAAAATCTCACTTTCTAACATGAGATGTATTTTACAGGCTTTTTACAGAATGAAAGTGATCATGGAAATTGAAGATTAGACTCCTCCATTCTGGCCATAAAGCAGAATTAACAGGCTCTGGCCCTGGATGTGAACAATATAATAGAAAAAAAAAAGAAGCATGGAGAAGCTGGAGAAGTTATCACCAGGCCGGTTGGAGAAGGACACCTAGATTATATCATCACCTCTTAGTCATGACAGGTTATATTACAGGTAGTTTAAAACACCAAGGTCAAAGGATGGCGGTATGAAAGAGAGCCGGGGCGACGTCTAAATCTCTATTACAGGTTGATAGTTAAAATCACTTCACAGAGTGCTCCGCAGACGAGGTTGTAAATTAACATTCAATATGAACTCGTATACATCACAGCTTTTTTTTTTTTTCCCGTCAGGTTGTCCAACAAACATCCTGTTGGAATAATATTGTCAGAATGAAAGGTAATCCCAGCCGGGTGATCTGAATGTCAAAAAAACACCCTGAAATTTGAATAGATTCTTTCTGCTTCACGAGGCTGTCATCTGCTACTCAATTCGCCCTGTCTGCGTCCCTTCAGTATTTGTCCATCTTCATTGACGTGATGGAGCTGATCTTCACATTTTTTTATTTATTCCCCCCGCAGCGGTGTACAAAACAGGTTTCCTAATCAATTCCGCATCTTGGGTGAGCAACTGTCATCTGCCAGTAATGAAAATAAATGTGGCGTGCTTAAATCTGAATGGGAGGCAGGTATTCTTCAGCCACTTGCACATAAAGGCTGCATCCAACTGTCAGGTACAATATGCATTTCTGAGTGCACAATGCATATTCAAGGACCCAGAATTTGACTTTTATTACAAACTACATGTGTTTTCAAATGAAACGCCCATTTTCTGCATGAAGAAATCACTAGTGGGCTACCTCCGGTTCTGAAAAGTGAAGCCAATGCTGAAGTGCCTTAAACTTGCATTCTATCTAATAGCCAGCAGGGGGCGACTCCTCTGGTTGCAAAAAGAAGTCTGATTGTATAGAAGTCTTGATTTATTACCTCAGTAAACATTGTAAACATGAGTTTATGGTCTCAATCGCTAGTTTCAAGTCTTCTTCAATACAGCATGATGTTCATTTAGTAAATTATGGTCCCATTTAGAGTCAAATAGACCATAAAGCAGGGGATGCTTTAGGGCGTGGCTACCTTGTGATTGACAGGTCGCTACCACGGCGTTGTCCGGTCTGGGAGTTGTCCGTGTTTTTGTCTAACAACTTTAACCTTTTCACAGTGTGTTTCCATTTCATGAAAGTTAATTTTAACATTTTTGATGACCTTAAAATGTCTTATTCAGCGTTCGGTTGTACTTGGCTCTACCCTCTTGTGTCACTTCTGGTTGCAAAAAACCAAGATGGTGAAATACTAAGATGGCGACGGCCAAAATGCCGAACTCGAGGCTTCAGAATGGCAGTCCACAAACCAATGGGTGACGTCACGGTGACTACGTCCACTTCTTATATACAATATATGAGAACTACAAGCATGTGACTAAAGATGAGCAAATTTGAAATCGTATCTGTGACTTGAAAATTGCAACATACATTAAACATTACATAAAAAAATACATATTATATTAAAACATTCTGTTTAAGCCAAGTAATTGTGCTATGTCTTCATGATTATTCAAAGATGCCACCGTTGATTAAGTTGTTCATATTCATGCACATTCACACCTGCTCCCCGTTGCTTCAGATAACCAGGGATTATTGCTTAGAGTTCACTTTTTATTTGCAACTGCAGAGAGAAAATGAATTACAGCACTTTTAAAGAAAGTTACTAACGACCTGCTGTTCTCTACATGCGTTTCAACATCCAAGGTTCACTCAGTGGCCACTTTATTAGGTACGCCTGTACAATCTAATGCAATCAAATGCAATTGTTCTGCCATAAAGTTTACTTTTATGATGCCTCTTATGTTCAGTCCAATGACAAAAGGAGGACAAAAAAATTATATAAAGTAGTCCAGTAAACCCAGTGGTGGAAGAGGTACTCAGATCCTTTATTCAAGGAGAAGTACTAATACCACACTGTGACAAGTAAACGTCCTGCGTTCAAAACCTTACTTGAGTAAAAGTATGTATGTATGTGTGGTATTAATTAAGTATTTCTTATCCGATTACTAAATTAATTGATAGAATAATCAGTAGAATACTTAATTACTAAAATAATGCTGCAGCCCTATTTGTGATTTTCCAGCTGATCCAAGACGGTTTTTTAAATAGTTTAATTATCTTAAGAAGAAAGAGAATTTTCTCAATACATAAAAGAACATTTCATCCTCCAATTTATCAAAAACAGTCAAATTCAAAATCACCAAATTTGGATCTATATATGGTTTTCAATGTTACAGGAAGGGGATGAAGGTGAAAAAGTAGCGTAAAATGTACTTACGCACAGTAGTTGAGTAAATATACTTAGTTACAAAACCTTTGACTATGATCTCAGTACTAAACATTTAATCTAATTTACACATTTCATACAATATCACCAAAAACTGAAAACATGAGCTTCGTACAGAAAAAGGATTGTCAATTGATTAAAACATTCAATCGCCATTAATTGCATGCTTGTTCATAGTTAAGGTAGATAGATGTTGTACAGGTGTACCTAATAAAGTGGCCACTGAGTGTACATTTGTAACACACAATGCAAAAAAGGAGTCAACATGACCCCAAATGATGAAAATAATAATAATTTGGGTCAACCTGACCCAAACCGAAATGCCTTTTTCATTTCCTGAATGAAATGCCTGTCCCATCCTTGATCTGCGCTCTCATGAATTAGACAGGAACAATGACAGCTGGATATAGGACTGGTGAGTAGTAAATTCAAGAGCGGTGGCCTTGGGTTGACATTACATTCTCTATGCTTGTAATGAGCCCTCAAACGGCTCCTTTGGCCCGACGCTGTGCAGCGGGAGAGAGCCAAGCCTCGCC
>CAKALG010039475.1:0-13381 GCA_916700815.1 Helicolenus hilgendorfi
GACCCCCCCACCTCTCTCTCCCTCCCTCCCTCTCCGCCTGTCTGCTTTCCTGCTGTTCATCCCCCTCAGTACCTCCATCAGTCTCGCCTGCTCACTCAGCACACGGGGAAGAGAGAATCTGATCTGTGATTGCACACATATCCTATAGTTACACCGTCATCACCCGAGAGGTGTTTTACTCCCTTTATGTAGTTTGATAGGGAGATTACAGCATAAGCAAATACACCTGAATGCTTCCCTTTCTCTCATAAAACATATTAAGGTTTTCACATCATTGCAAAAGTTCCATAATGACCTTTCAACGTATTGTAATTCAAGTGAAAACTAGACTTCTGCACCTCCTCATGGCTCTGTTTTCAGGCTTTAGAGAATCTAGCCCGTGACGGGAGACTTTGGCCAATCACATGTCATTTCAGAGAGAGCGCGTTCCTATTGGCTGTGCTCCGGCTGGGTGGGCGGGGCTTGGTATTTCTTCAACTTGATCTCAACATGCAAGGTCACAAACTTTCTCATTTTGCATTTGAGGTGAGAAATAGGCATTACAGTAGCCGAATATTGATTCACATTTGATCAGCGCTGACCGTTTGATCGGAGTTGGCGAGTGATTGACAGCTGCTCAGAGGACGGTAGAATCCAGCTCGGCTCTGATTGGTTGTTTTCCTGCGGTCTGTGAAGTCTTGCAGATGCCGTTAGGAGCATCGGAGGACACAGAGACACGTGTTTGTCTTTCAAGATTACCTCAGGACAAAGTGAGCGTTTTATAAAAACTTTTTTTTTAATCATATTTGCTCCATTTCAACCCACCGCTGCTTTAACTCCACAAATCTATGAAAACACTATAGCGGTCTCTCTGCTGCTGATGCTGCTCCGTCTAAACTCTGCACCAGGCATATTTATGCAGCAACTGGACCTTTAAAGTTTGGAGCACATTCATCTTCATTTGGCATCCTGAAAAAAAGGTTTTAACGGGGATATTAGCAGAATTCAAAGAGAATGTCCGTTTGAAATGCTGACTGCACTCAATTTGCAGTTTTCATTAGTCCCAATCTTTGGCCGTCTGGCTGATAAAAAAAATATTTGACATTGCACAATGATGTCATCTTTACAAGACTGGCAATGAGCCCTTTTGGAAGTTCTCTTAATTATTATTCTGCAGAGAGAAGAAGAAAGATTATATTGGCTCACTTCTACTTTTTGCAACATTACTTAACTCTCTTAAGGCGAACGCAGCCCACTGAAGGATACGGACATCTGCTGAATCATTTGACAGGGCTGCAGCAAAGCGTTACTGATTGTCTGGTGGGTCTGAATGCTTACTACTGATGATTAAATCGAGATGAGAGAGGTTATAGCTCACAGACTGCCCTTATGATGATTAAGCACTGACCGGAGCTTTTTTCCGGCGATGAGGTATGTGAAAAAACAAAGGGCAAGCCAACGCACCAGTGACATGCTGTGCAGCGTCGAGCAGAGCATCACTTCTGTCGTGAGCATCGGTGTTTATGGACTAGCCTTTTAATATCACCAGCCCTTCCTTTTCCTAAGAAAAAAAAAAAATCAGCCTGCGACAATTAAAAACAAGCAGAGGGAGGGCAGAACACACCCATCACGACTTGGTGGTGATAAAGACGGTCAACGTCTGACGCCACGTCATACACAATAGCACCACACACACTCATGACTGGATCAAATGTTTCCTTTTCAAAAGGGCCGTGTTGATGTCATATCATAGGAAGCGGTCAGAGTTGTGAAAAAAACAACAATTTTGGTGACATTAATCTGTTTTTATGATGCTCGTTGTTCACACCAAGTCATTGTGTTTCATTATCTTACTTTGTTTGACCTGCAAAGACCCCGAAACTAATTATGAACTTCTACTTCTAATGGAGCACATTTTATCTCAGGGTTCCCACACATTTTACATTTCAAAATTGCATTGACTCAAATCTACAGACTTCTCAGTAGATTTTTCAGACGACAGGGTTTTTGCCCTTGCATATGGCTCATATGCTTATGATTGCCATTGACATCAAATGATTTTACACAAGTACGTTTGCATGTTTGCATCTAGATTTCTTTTCCGTTCAGTCAGGAAGACGTTCAACTGTCAAACATCTCTTCCCAAAGAGGACGTGAACTAACCAGCGTTACCTATACTCGTATTGTTTTCCCTTAACATATTGAATAAATCATATTATATTATTGTTCTCCCCCATATTTTTTAGTCTTTTATAAATAAGAATTGAGTTGATGATTTTCACAGCGTCTGTGCAACCTCGTTTATTCACTGTGTCCATGGAAACAATGATGAACGCAGCCATAAAGTTATGTTTTCCTTATGCAAAAAAGACAGTCCTTTGACTTTTCTGATAATTACATGACTGCATAAGTCATAAATGTTCAGACTAGTTTAATATTTGTTTATTTGTGAAGCTATTTATATGCAATTCTAAGACATTGCCGCATTTTCTTTCAAACTAATTTGGTCTCGGATGTCCGGATTTGGTGCAGTTACGAGGCAGAGCTGTTTTGCAGGCTGTGCTTGCTGCAGCTGCCTGCTCCACACGTCATGAAAAAACACTCTGCTTGTACGATCAATTTATTTTTGGGGAATTCTGAATTTTAGAAAACAGAATAAGAGCAATAGTCTGGAAACACAAACATTTATTATTCCCATACTCATCCAGACCTGGAAATGACAAAAATCAAATTCCATACTTATCCAAACTGCTTAGGAGCTCTGTTATCTGTACATGATCAATGACATTATTCTACTATAATTACAATGACTGAGCTAACATTTTACCGTAGTAGATTTTGCAATAACACAACTTTTAATTTTTAGAGATGCCTGTTATTGTTTCAGATGTTTTTTGTATGGTTTTATGTATTACTAGATGCATTTTGTTGTGTGTCTTATCTCTCTTTATGTCTTCTGTACTCTCTCTTGCAAAAGAGATCTTAATCTCAATGAGATTACCTTATTAAATGAAAGTTATAATAAAAATCTTTTCTAAGAGACTATATTTCTGACAACATTATGAACTAAATCTCAAAAAGAAATGAAAAGGTTATTCTGGCAACATGTATAGTTCTGTTAAAAAGCAATAAACTGAAGGGAATATTTCCAAAATACTTCAAAAAGTCCAAAAAACTAAATAACATTCTTATTTCTGACGACTTTCATCCTAAATGAGCTGGCAATAATAAGACATTTCCACTCAGTAATGACGCAAGTGCAAGGTATTGTAAGGGTGATCTTAACAAGTTAGTTAGAGACACTTGGTAACGGAGTTGCTCACACTGTGTTGTTTCCTTCTTAAGGTTCATTCATTGGCCCTTACCTGTGCCTCATCTTTCACACAACCAATCAGCAGCCACTGGGGAATTTTAGAGCCACCAGCGTCACCGGCTACAATGACACACACACCATGTGCCAGACGTTTGACGAAAGTTTCAGACACTGGGTGCCACATGAGTCATTGAGCACAGCCACCACCCAAATGTGTGCCAAGACCTGCAAGTTCACCATGTGCAAACTGTGACAGAGGACAGTGGTTGACGAGCAACTTCCGTCTTGGACTGCACAGTTTGATCAAAAGTTATCTTTTCGGCAATGTCAAGTGACGGCAACAGATCCACGGGGTAGAAGAAGTCTTAAAGAGGACCTGTTATGCTTATTTCCAGGTGCATACTTGTATTTTGGGTTTCTACTAGAACATGTTTACGTGCTTTAATGTTCAAAAAGCACTTTACGTTTCTCATACCGGCTGTGCTGCAGCACTTTGTTTAATCCTCTGTCTGCAAGGCTCTGTTTGAAAAATACAAAATGCTAGTATTTAGGATAAAAATCAAGCCCTTTGGCAGATTAAAGTAGCATCCTTGTGGTTTTAAATTAAGTGAATGGTTCTAATGAATTTCATAAAAGAGTTCGAACAAGGTTAAAGATTCATACCATTTGACTCTCATCCCCAAAACATGATAAATATGCTGCCTGCCGTTGTGTGAGAGACTTAAGATAAATCATCTTGACGGCCTCAATTTGAACAAATTACCTGTTTTGATCATAACTGCCAGATCGCGTGCCAGCAATTATTAGGAACCCCTAATCACATGTGGATCACATTAATGCGCTTTATATTAAAGGTGCAAGCCGTGCAGAGAGGTCAGGGCAAGATTCAGCATGTGCTGAACTCCATAAGTGGAGCAGAGCGGGACACGCAGCAACGCGTTGCTTACTTGGCAGGGTGACTACCTACGTGCTACATGCCGAGAGAACCTATGAACTAATTCATGGCCGAGAGCGAGTGGTCTATCGGATGTAACATTCAAGTAGCCATCTGGATGTCTACCACCTGTCGAGGGTGAGTAAGAACATTATGTGGCTAGGGGAAGATGTGCGTCATATTTCAAACAAAAAGTCACAGTTGATTTGACTAACTTTTGTCCATTATTAGAATAGTTGAAGAGCATTTCTCGTCAATCAACCTCTATCCAATTTATCTGTAATTTATTAATGAATCCATTCACCCAGCTATCATCCATGTCAGTCTAGACTTACTCCTGATCTCCAATTATGCACAGAATGAGATGCATTAATCTGATGCATCTAGACAGATTTTTAAGCAACACAATGTTTATGATGTGTGACATCCTGCTGTTCATAACACATACAATCAAACAATTTGGGAATTCATTGCATTGCAAAAAGTGTTACAACATACAGGTCGCAAACCAAACGACATCGTGGGATCTACTGACTCCTTTTAGAGCGAGGGAATTGATCAACGTGGTGAAGACAGATCACAGCGTGCTGCGAGTAAAGAATATCTTTTAGCAGCGGGTACAAGAGCAGAGTCTGTGTTTTCTTAGAGCGAGGGGGGAAAAGCGGGACATGTGACATGTGTGTGAGTTGTCACTCTGGCAGACAGACAGAGAAAAGACAGACAGACTCCTCTGAAGGAGATCGTTCTGAACGAAACGATGGAAGCAGGAACAACAGCGATTATTATTAGATGTTAACATTTCGGGTTAATAACGCAGAAGCCCGATACAAGCTGTTGGAGCTGATGTACCCAGCGTGTTACTTCAGATTCATGAATCATCACAACACTAACCTTCAGTATATGAATCTGTTTTTCTCTGTCGCAATTTCTAAGAAACTGTGGGGTGTTCCTGACACATCTGAAACATACTGAATAAATAAATGAAACACAATATAATCAAGACGTGGCTTAAAAAAACACTCTGTTTTGTTATGTTCCCTTTCATTTACTGGACTTCACAATACAGTCATGTGCTGGTAGTTTGTTTTGTGCAGCATTGCTATAACAACGCCTGGTTGTATTAACATGGTTGGTTTAGTTTGGGTTCATGTTTCGTACAGAAACAGAAACTAATGTGGTGAAGAGGGGTTCCTAGTCTGCATGGGTGGCAACCTTTGCATCCCTACTTGCATGGAAAACCCACTTTGATAACATCAAATAATTGAATTGGAAATCTGGGACTCTGTAGAATTTCTGTATGATGGTAGCACTCATTTTAAAGCATTTTTTTTTTATAATTATCATTAATAATAGGGATGCACCGATAGCGATATCGGATATCTGGCCGATACTGACTCAAATAGTTGGATCGGAGACAATCGGTGACAATGGGACCAATCTATTCAATTCAATTCTGTGTTTATATACTATATAAGTTATATACTGGAATTTTAATTCCTGTTTAAGTTTTGACCAATTTGTTGCTGCATTCAAAATATTTACACTAGAATTGTAATTCCTGTTCATTTTGAGGAAGTTCCTGAATTCAGTAAATTCAAATTGATGTATTTATTTGTTAGATTTTGTTTAACAAAGTTAGGAAATCAATGTTTAAGTCAAGCCTGATGTTTCCTTACACATACAAGAATGATCCCAGTCACTTTAACACACAGTGAGGCATACAGCTTATTAATTAAACACTGGTATCGGATCGGTACTCGGCCCCGGTATCGCTTTCGGTATCGGGACTGAAAAAGTCGGATCACTGCATCCCTAATAAAATGCATACAAAGATACAGCACCACTGATCCACTCTGAGGAAAACCTCGGTGATGCTCTGAAAGCGAACCTCTCCGTGATGACAGCGAGAAACGTCTGTTTGTATTCTTCTCTATTAATGATCGAGTGAGTCAAACAAACGTCTAAACTAAAAGAGATCATCGCACCATCACTTCATTGAGATTTCCGTTAGAAACACAAACTCTCTCTGACTGTCCGAGCTTTGCTGGGAAGCTCAAAATCATTATCGCCAATCCCAAAGATCTTAGAAACTTGTTTAAACAAACGTCCTGAATGTGTATTAAACAAAAGAAAAGGGGGAAGCTGTCTGTGATATATTGAAATAAGACTGCACCATTATTTCGTTTATTTGTGTTCAACCAGTTTTTAGAGCTGTAGGAAAAGTGCTTAAGGCTTTAGGATGGTTTCAGTGACATTAATTTTCTTTGCACATGATGTTCACACCTAGAGTCAACTCATTAAATGCACAACATCTCTATCGAATGACTCCCATCAGATTATTCAGGCATTCATGAAGGTAACGAAATGCCTCTGAGAGCGGAGGTTATCAGTTGAAGGTAACTGTATACAGTATATTGTTGGGCAACATTTACAGTACATAAAACCTACTCCGCAGCAGACAGCCTTGAGAAAGAGCTCTTCTCAAGTGTTATCTGCAAATTACCTCGGAGTGATTAAGTGAAAATGTCACCGCGGGGAGTAAATTAGTACATCTTGGATGAGAGTCAAATGGACATAAATTACTAAATCAAAGTCAAATCAAATCAAAGCGGATAAAGAATAGTTTGCTGAGTGAGCATTGTTGTGGCGGTTGGACGTGGTCCAAAACTTGGCAGTGGCTTGTTTAATTGCACAAAGAGCCGTTCATTTGCATTGTCTGGCTGCCTTTCCGATGCTTTCATCTTTCTTTATTAAGACTTGTTGGGTCTGTCTGTTCAGACCAGTTGGACTAAACACAAGTACCACAGGGGTATCACCTGCATCTTTGTGACAGATGCAAACACTGTTGAAAATGTATATGGCAAAATGAGATGCTTTGTGGTGATGGAAAGAATGGATGATAACTAAGTACATTTACTCAAGTACTGTTCTTAAAGGTACAGTGTGTCGGATTTGGCAGCATCTAGTGGTGTGGTTGCAGACTGCAACCAACTGAGTACCCCTCCGCTCACTCCTCCTTTTCCAAGACTGACGTTCGCCTCGCTCAGAAGCCATCTTCACCAAAATAACACTACTTCAGGAGCAATGGAAGTCAGACGACGGTTTTGCACTCTGCGGCTCACGTTACCGCAGTTTCACAAGCGTGTTGGAGAACTACGGTGGCCTTCAGGTAACGTAAAAACGTGAAAGGCTCTCTCTAGAGCCAGTGCTTGGTTTGTCCGTTCAGGGCTACAATAGAAACATGGCGGACTCTGTGAAGAGGACTCGCTCCCTATGTAGATATGAAGGACTCATTCTGAGCTAATGAAAACACGATTCTTAGTTTCAGGTGATTATACACTAATGAAAACGTAGTTATGAATATTATATTCCATTTCTGCAAATCGATCCCCCGAAATGTTACACACTGTTCCTTTAAGCAAAGTACGAGTAACTCAGAATTGTACTGGAGTATTTAAATGTTATACTACTTTATACTTTTACTCTACTACACCTCAGAGGGAAATACTTTACCTTTTACTCCACTACACTTATTTGGTACCTGTAGTTACTTTGCAGATTTGCAAAAAAATATAATGAGCATATAAAATAAAGTATTATTATACAGTAAATTAAACCATCCAACAGTATAAAATTAGTAAAAAAATAGCTCTATATTAAAATGCTGCTTGCATGTTACTGCATCAATAATACATCTAATAGTATAATATATAATGTATAATAATGTTACAATAACACAGCCCATTTTGGCTGCAAAGTGAGTGACTTTGCTTTTATACTTTAAGTACATTTTCTTGATAATACTTGTATCCTTAAGTACAATTTTGACTGCAGGAGTTTTACTTGTAACACAGTAATTCTTAAATTGATGTATTACTTTACTTAAGTAAAAGATCTTAGTACCTATTCTACCATTGATGCTTTGCGGTGGAGTGACTCACCTGGAGGTGTGAGCAACGCATGAATTGTTTGGTGTGCATGTCAAGTAAACAAGAAGGGCACTCAACACACATGCATTACTTCAAAAGGCCTCAGTTACAAGAGATTATTACTCATAAGCGTTTCCGTTAAACCTGCCATTGTCCGGATGTATTCAGTTTTCAGCAGTAATTGTGAGAGTTGGAATGCCATCCTCTCCATTGTCAATGACTGGCAGTTTATCTCCACAGGTGACAAACAGACTCTATCTTTCCACAGGCTAGGATTACCAAAGAAAAGAGGAAACAATATCATAAATGTTTTATAGCGGAAAGCCCCTTCAGCTCAACAGACACTAAAGCAGTAATTTAAATAGAGCAGGAAGGAGTAAAAAAAAAAAAAAAAGCTTTTAACGCCTTGCTCCGTATATTGGTAAATAAAAGATTTCTGGCCTTTTCCCAGAATGAAAGCAAAGGATACGTATCCTGTTTATGCGTCTGCGTCCTTAGAAAGCACAGCTACCCACAGACTTCATCTGGAGGCTATGACACAGCTGCTTCTCAAACACACAAAATCATTTCACTTCCAGACGGTTAGTGGTCGAATCTAATCAGCTGAAACGCAGCGTTTCGGAGAGGATGTCAGTCAGACTCCCCGAAAGCTAACCCCGAGTAGGGTCATTCTGGTCATATCACACCGGAGACCTTTAACATTTCACCATTAACCCCATTAGGTCTTAGTGAGCTTAGTCATATCCCTGGACATTTTGCTCATTCCCTCGCTATCGCTGGTTAAACCTGAGGGGCAGTGACTAGACTTCAAGACTGACACGTGCAAGTAGAGCGCATGCAGGGACACAGATCCACTGATCTAATGTAAACTGCTGTTACGTAAAAAGATAGAGATAGGATGAACCTATTTTTTATTCAAATATAATAACACTTTTATGTAGTGCCTCCTTCCAAAATTGCCTCCACTCTGCCAACCAACACCAAAAACAAGCCACACTACCAGCCCACAGTTCCTTCATGGTGTAATGCGACATGGCACACCGGGGGAAATGCTTTGAATCGGCACTCACGTATCCACAACGATAAAAAAGGATGAATAGGTGGTTTTGCAAATCTGGTACATGTCGGTGGTACAGAGACAATTATGTGCTATGGCCACAGTTTAAGAGGCAAAATTGACAACAATTACCACCACCCACTTGGGGACTGGAAAAAATAATGTTCTGTGTGGGAAACGAGACAGATTTTCTTTCATATTTGCACTTAGCAACGGGACAAATCGCAAACTGGGCATGACAAAACATGTGCAACCAAAAACAAACACATCATTAGGATTTTGAGTCTGATGTACATTACAGTGGCTCAGCAATACTTTGATCACATTTTGCATGAGGGGGTGATTAGCCTATTTAAAAAAGTTCACCTCAAAATGACCCATTTAAAAACACCAATACAGACGCAATGCGGGGGGATATTTGCACATCTTCAACAAGTTAACTAGTTCCATGTAAGCTTAGTCCAAAATAACTGGAGTAAGCAGGAGATAGAAATCCCCACAGAGTTACTTTGAAAGGGTTTAAAAGTCAAGATGACTTTTTATGGGAATGTGCAACCATTTGACTTCAGATCACTTGGATTAAAGTGCACAAGCTTCTTATACTTGAGTCTGGTCTCCTAAAAATGACGTTCCCATACAATAAAACTGAATCGTGAATTACGTTTGGAAGGATATTTTGTCGCGGATTACAAATTACGGACTTTTACGTATTACAAATCTGTGTATAATGATAGTCTGTCGGAGTTGTGGATGGATCAACAACCACCGAACTTTCGCCCAGGAGACTGGTGTTCTTGTCCCGTGTGAAACTAAAAGTCAACGTTCATTTATTTTAATCATGATTTTTTTTTTTACTAAACATAACTAAGTAGTTTTGCTTGCATTTTTTGTTTTGTTTTGTTTCAATATACAACATTAACCATAGACTGTATATAAGAAGTGGACATAGTCACCGTGACGTCACCAATTGGTTTGTGGACCGCCGTTTTGAAGCCTCGAGTTCGGCACTCTGGCCGTCACCATCTTGGTTTTTTGCAACCAGTAGTGACACAACAGGGCGGAGCTAAGTACAACCGAACACTGAATAAGACATTTTTAGGGGGCACGGACACGGACGACTCCCAGACCGGACAACACCATGGTAGCAACCTGTCAATCACAAGGTAGCCACGCCCTAAATCATCCCCTGCTTTATGGTCTATTTGACTCTAAATGGTACCGTGATTTACTAAATGAACATCATGCTGTATTGAAGAAGACTTGAAACTAGCGATTGAGACCATAAACTCATGTTTACAATGTTTACTGAGGTAATAAATCAAGTGAGAAGTAGGCTAATTTTCTCATAGACTTCTATACAATCAGACTTCTTTTTGCAACCAGAGGAGTCGCCCCCTGCTGGCTGTTAGAAAGAATGCAAGTTTAAGGCACTTCAGCATTGACTTCACTTTTCAGCCTCCGGAGTTGCCCACTGCGTTAACCACATTTAAAACTGTTTAAAATTGTGACAGTAATCTGGAAGAAAATACATTTCTCTCGAAACTTAATTGAAAATGCAGTTTAGTTGTATGGGAATGTCATTTTGTAGGAGACAGTGTTGTATACTTACCAAATACCATTACCAAACTTGACTTCAGTTTTTTTTTATTAAATATAAAACAAACATGGAACTACACTATTAAACTTGCTGTGTGTTGTGCGTTATATTATCACTACATTGTTTTCGGTACATACAGACAAGATTTGGGGTTTTGGAGGAATTTTTGCCCTTTCAATTTAAAAACAAACATCAGATAAACAGGGTTGGAACACAGCCTTTGGTGTGTATGGGTAAACACACTGATCAAACACACTGTCAGAGATGGGTTACAGTAGACTTGTCTGCAGCCCTTTCTGTTTGAGTTAGGAGATGTTTGCATATAAGAGCAGGGCTGAGGTTCAGGTGTAAGCCCCCAGGCTCGACTAATCCTACTTGAAGTGCCCGTCCCATTAGACCGTGTAATCAGGAATGTGCTGCAAAGCAGGTGTGTTAATAATGCTTATTAAACAAACGCCGGTTTACTGCTGTCTGCTTTGGATACCTGAAGTTGGTGATGTCATGACAGACATGAGATGGGAGGGAGAGAGGAGGAGGTAAGGCTAGTGAGGAGTATTTTCACAGACTGGCGAGTCCAGACAGAGAAGCAGAGCGAAAATAGCTCAAGGGGCAAACAAGGTAACCTTTTTCAAAAGACGCTTCAGGGGGTGTCTGCCAAGTCCCACACAATACTGTCTGCAGTCAATGTCTGTGTTGCAGTTGTACTGCACTGCAGAACAAAATACCTTAAAACGTCTGAGTGCATAATCAGATCAAACTGTCCAACGCCGCTCGTCTGAATGCCAAAAATGTATCACCACCTGATGTGTAACTTGATACGTTTCTTGCAAAAATATGAATTTTGCCCAGAGATTGTGACGTTGATAAGAGGCTTACAACTGGAATTGAATCCATATTGGCCTGACAATGAGCCCTACCTGAGCATCCCTCCACTATGACTCACCTCTTTCCTAAAAGAAAATGACTAAAATGTAGAATACAATAATCTAATCAGAACAAAATATCAGTGGATTATTTATTACAAAAACACTGAATAATGCTTGCTGTGCATGCAAACAGATAATCAGACATAAAATGTACAAACACATTATGAAGCATAGCTTTGCAGCCTTAATAACGCCGTGTGTAATACACTAATGTGCAGAACCAAACCACTCTGGGCTATAAAGTACCATACCATCAATCATTTAGTCCAATTGAGGCATCACATGCACTCACTGCAGACGGACAAACATCAAAGTAGTTTATGGATTCTTTCCAACCCTCGCACCTTGTTTCCACACAGTGGAGAGTTACTACATAAATACAAAATAGTGTTTTGCCATCCAGTCTAGACAAGTCACATTTATAACGTTGCATTTTTTCTAAGTGAAAAGTTCGACGGCATATTAAGCTAACACTCATAGCATGCTAGCTTTGTAACAGAGTGCATAAAGTGGTTCACACGTCTTTTAACAAAATAGTTCACAAAACTCTTAAATATGCTAAATGTTCACTTAGAAAAGAAATTACAAATAGAGTTGTATTATCAGTTTATTAATTTGCTAATTCCATTATGCTATGCTATGCTATGCTAACTTCCTGTCACAGAGTGCAAATGGTCTGTCCGTTATTTGCCGCAAAAGTTTAATTTTTTCAACATACTCAAGGCAAATTACAGACCGGAAAAAAAACAAAACAATAGGAGGAGTTTCGCGAAGACATCAGAGATCACAGACTTTCCCATAGGAATGAATGAACTTCCGCTTGACTAGCATACGTACACAGAGATATGTGGAAACGAGGCATTACAGCTTATTGTTTACCACTAATGGTACATGTCCACAGGGGCGTTTTTGGACGCCGCCTCGTTTTTGGACGCTTGATGGGCTGCCACTAGACACTAGGCACCTGATTGGACAACGGTTTCCCTCGCAAGCTTTTAAACCACGACCAAAACGGCGGCTCGTTTGGAAACTTATTTTAGATGAAATATAAGCCATGCAGTTGCTGAATCTGTCTCTATTTTGGTAGTTAGTTTAAAAGTTTCTTGGGAGGTTCCAGAGGCGGCGAGTCGCATCGGACGCCTGTGATTTGCATAAAGTAGCCTAGACCTCAACTTTATGCAAATGAGGAGCGCCCTGTCTCTCGAATCACGCCGCCATGCTACAAGAATGCATTGCACGGCTGCTTATGTAGACAATGAAGGGGAAGCGTGGAAAGGACGGAGGCTCTGCATAACTTTATTCCACTTCTGCCCTTTCATTTATATCATTACTACTCTGTCTCTTTTTTCTGATGAACAGTCACATTTTTATCACCTGTAATGATACACCTCATGGACAGATCAAGGAAACTTGAAGCAACGTGAACATCATCCAACATGTCATGAGATCATAATGCACATACAGAGGAATGCAGACCATACACTCCCCTGCCGGTGCCCTGGATTAAGCCGGGGACATAAACATGTTGCTCTGAGGTCATGGACATCTCTTGTGTTCATGACATCATGACCACAGAATAAGCCATGAACAACTAGTATGGGGCTATAATCAGCTCTCCTACATGGTAACTGCTGTTAAGAATAAGG
>CAKALG010039476.1:0-19785 GCA_916700815.1 Helicolenus hilgendorfi
CACATAGGCGCGATTCCGTAATGTAAAGTTATTTTTTATAACACTTTTCATCTTTTATATTGCTTTTATTTTATTGCAATGCTTAGTTAATAACCTCAGTCATGAGTTTTTTTTTGCATCATATTCTCATTTTAGTAATCCATTTGATCATTATGTCAAAATATGATCAAATAAAATGTTCTTTCTATCTCATTTCATAATGCAGGCGAAAACACATACACAATTCAGTATAAAAGTCATATAAAAAAGTAATATAACCTCCTGTAGCATCAGTATATCTTTTGGGTTTGATTTTTTTTTTTTTGGGAGAACGTGAGCAGTGCGCCGGCCTCGGGCTTCAAACGGCCTTTTATTTTCGGATCAAATCTCAGCCCCCTTTACGCAATAAATTATACCTCTGCTTCTGAATTATTCTCCGTAATTGGCTGAGCAGGGATCAATTAGTGATCTGACGTCAGGCTCAGGCTATTTAGCCTATTGCAAATTAAATAGATAAAAAAAAAAACAAGAAACAATTACGTGTCCATCCGTCCCCTTCTTAAAGCCTTTACTCCACGTGCCACAACACATACAAACACATCAACGTTTATTTGAGTTCACATATAGAGTGTTTCCTGATCATCGGTCCGAGACACGGAGAAGTTAAACGGAGCAGACACACCTGAAGGGTCCACTAGTTAAAAATAACAAGATGATCCCTTTAAAACAAAACACAGATAATTAGACATTTTCATAATTTAGCATCAACCTATAAAATGTTGGTATTGTAGTGACATAGGAGGGAGAATATACACCAATAAGGGGAACAAACTGGCAGACCCTGAAGTGACTTTTTCTTCTGGATTATGTATTCATCACGTTGTTTAAATAAATTCCTCAACACACTTTCTCTTCTTTTTGTATTATTTCTAACATTTGTAGTGAAAGTGAAATATTTACTTAATTAGGTTTGTTCAATTTCTTTCTCCAAACCTTTATTAAAAAACAGGATAATTAATTAATTAATTAATTAATTAGAACTCTGGTAGAAAAAAACAACCTCTTTGTCTTAACACAGCCCGACCTGTTGCATTTAATTTCTACAGCATCAGTTAAAATACGGCTAATTACAGATAAATATGCTTTATGTGTGCATTATGGAGCTTTGGTAATAGAGTAAAAAAATATATAACATTATCACTGGGAGAGTTTTTTCCATATGCAACATGTTTTTCCTTTTTTTTTTCTTTTTTTTACCAGATTTTATTTCAGTCATTTCAATCAAAATTGCTAAAAGTCTATATGACTGAGGCTCCACTGGCTACAAGACATTATCACGTAAATCCAAACATGTTTGAGTTGCTTTTTGCTGTAAATACAGCAGCATCATCTGCAGCTGCTTTACATAAAAAAGGCAAAACATGGTCAGCACACAGAACAGGCTTCACCTGCTCCGATCAGATCCTCTATAAAGCTAACTTGGTCCTGTTGTCATCGTTTTTCCCTCTTTTCTTTCACTGAGGTGCCACTAAAGTTTCTTTAATGTCCCATTTCACCCCTGTGGAATAATTTCCTTCACACATTCACCTGCAGCAGAAGGGTCCAAACAAGTGGTTTGCAAGGCATTTAATTATAATAAATTCTAATAATATAAAACAAATACAATAAAATAAACTTTCTGTGAAGTTTGATTTCGGAAATAATTGAATATTTCCAGTAGCAGTAACAACCCAACCTCCCTTCAGACAGTAGATACTCACTGATACAGATTTTTCTTTATCATCATTTGGTGACCAGCACATCAACCACAATGTTGACAGGTTGCAGAGGGATCCACCAATCAGCAACATGCTCTTAATGCTGTGGTGTGATTGGTTAAAGATGGGTTACTGGCAGGCAGAGGGGGGGCGGAGTCAGGGAATGACAAGGGGGAGGACAAGTAGGGGCTGGAGGCTCAGAGGGGAGGAGGGGGGGATGCAGGTTAGGTTATAAAATGAAATGACACAGAGGCTGATAAGACCTTCTCTGGCAAGATAGCACTGCTGGAATGATTAACCTGTAGAGAGAGAGAGAGAGAGAGAGAGAGAGAGAGAGAGAGAGAGAGAGAGAGAGAGAGACGTAGTGGGTGCTGTGGTGAAATGTAATGAGGGACATGGGAAGAAGCAAAGGATATAAGTACGGTCAGAAGGTTCAAACACAAAAAGACGGACAACAGACAGTCAAACAGTTTATTCACAACTACAATAGAATCATTGAAACTCAAAGCTGAATTGAAACAGAGAGACTAAAAGACAGAGAGAGAGAGAGGGAGAGAGAGGGAGAGAGAGTCATCTAAGTTCCTAAGTGGTACTTTATTGACTTTGAGACAGTTTGAGGTGGTAAAAGTCACATCAAAAGAGAGGCAAAGTCACGCCGACGCCGTCGCTCAAACTTTGGACTAATTCTCAGCCACGTTTCACTTCCATGTTTGAATTTATCTGATTGGAATAAACGCACACACACTGACTACACGCTCAGATACAACATTGCAGACTGTAAAAACTAATATATTTACATGCACTGTGTGAGTTAAGTGCAAAACTCACCGTCTATCTTTTTCATTTAAAGCTGCAGTAGGTAGAAGTGGAGCAAATGTGATTAAAAAAAAAAGTTATTTTTATAAAACGGTCACTATATCCTGATAGTAGTACATGACACAGGTGATTTTGAAAAACATCATGTGCCTCGGTGTCCTCCGGTGTCTTCTGGTGTCTTCTGGTGTCATCTACAAGATTTCACAGACAGAAGGAAAACAACCAATCAGAGAGCTACAAGTCAATCACACGCGAATTCCGACTAAGCGGTCAAACTATAAACTATATTCTGTTACTATAATGCCTATTTCTCGCCTCAGGTGTGTGGACCATGCTGGTCTGTTTGCATGGAAGTCTGAGTATGTGTGTGTGTGTGTTTGTGTTCATGAATGGGTGTATGTCTGCATGTATGACTAATCTGTTCTGATCAAACAACAATAGCCTTGGAATTGTAACACACACACATATACTTACATCATTTAATTGCAATCGACACACACTCACTATTCATAACCAGGAAGTCAACCACCGACCCCCCCCTGACACACAAACACACATACAAACACACACACCTACCTCTGTTTTCTGCATTGGAGACGTAATGTAAACAGTCATTCGCTCTAAAAATACTACCGGACCCGGCGTACAGAGCATTGACTCAAAACAAAGAAGGTGGCGGTGTGACACCAACACAGCGTGACTGATGTAAACAAAACAGAGAAAAAAACGTAAGAAGTAGATACCATGTGTCGGTGAGCTAAAAGTACAGGCTGAAATAAAACAAAATGGAAAATTTACAACTGCATTAACTGATGTTTTGACCACTTGGAAACACAACACCGACATTACAGCACACGGGTTGTCTTTTCCTATCACAGTCCCACATTCAGCAGACTCAGAGCAGCGTTATCGTTATTTGGAGTCGTGTTTCTGGCCGCCTGAAGAATGAAAGTCCAATATTCTCTCTACTTAAAGCTCTTTTAGATCGCCAATTAATCGCCTCTATTAACATTATTTTTTCCACAGTGACACATTTTCTTCGGTTTCTGCTACAGAACACCTGTACACTTTCATAATAGTGATTATATTGTGGCTCATACGTGTTACCAAGGTGAACAGTACTTCCTTCGCTGTTGCATTAATAACTATTTATAACCCCATTATCACGCCAAAGCATGTAATAGACCCGCCTGTCCACCAGAGTAGAGCGTCAGTGTTACGTTTTGCCTCGCTGAGGTGTAAATATTATTCATGTGTATGAAGGTGCAGTACCAGCAGGGGGCGACAAAACCACTTAGGTCATGGATGGCCTTAACATAAGTACGTAAACTAAATACAATACGTACAGAAACACTGTAACCAACGTACAGAAAACAAACATCGCTAACGGAGCTTCTTCTTGTTTGTTGGACCCATCCACCTCTCCACCATAAGCAGTCTCTTTCACTTTGTTATACTACGTCACTAGCTCTGAGCGAAGCATGTTCATGCGTTTACACTGCAGTCAGTACGGACTACATGGAGTACAAATGACACGCCAAAAGCAAGCACGGCGTTCTTATTAGGCTAAACGGTTTTGCCTTGCGCATTCATACACCTTTTCATGCGACCGGGCTGACTATTTTATTATACAAAGTCGTCTGTGGACATAAGTACCGTTCAATATAGGGACGCACCGATACCGATACCGGATTGGATATCGGGCCGATGCCGACTCAAATAGCTGGATCGGGTATCGGTTTCAATGGGGCCGATCTATTAAATTCAATTCTATGTTTATATACCATATACATTATATACTGGAATATTAATTCCTGTTTAAGTTTTGACCAATGTGTTGCTGCATTAAAATGGTTTACACCTGAATTGTAATTATTGTTAATTTTTAAGATTTTTTTTTTTGCCAAGTTTCTGGTGTACAATTTATTATTTTAATAATAAATAACAATTCAATACATTTGTATTTATTTGTTACATTTTGTTTTTACAAAGATAGGAAAGCAATGTTTAAGTCAAACCTGATGTTGCCTTACACATAAAAGAATGATCCCAGTCACTTCCACACAGTGAGACACACAGCTTATTAATTATACACTGGTATCGGATCGGTACTCGGTATCGGCCGCTACCCAAAGCTCTGGTATCGCTATCGGTATTGGGACTGAAAAAGTCGGATCGGTGCATCCCTACTACTCTACAATTAGAGGTGACAAATAGTAGCCTATGCTAAAAAAGACTTCCAGATATCGTTTGTTTACGAAAACTGCCTTTCTGTGAACAGATGGTCGGAATGGAAAGGAAAAGACGCATATTCAAATTGACCTCAGTGTGGACATAATTCCTGCTTCTTGCCTCGTTTCTGATTGACACTCCCCGATTCCTCCGTATATCTGGTATCCCTTTGACTTTCTATTGTGCCCCAGGTCAACTGCTGTTACCTGCTCGGTCTCCAGCTCTCAGGCTGTGGACAGTCACTGGATTATTGGAGGAAACCGAGTCTGTCAACAGCAAGTGTTGACATTTGGGCTTAGGAGATAAACCTCACAAGGGATCAAACACAGACTGGCCCTTTTGACTGAAGAGCGGAGTGTGTGTTTGTGTGTGTGTGCATGTTTTGTGTAGAGAGGTTTCAGTGTTGCAAGTTTGCTGCTGACAACCTAAAGTGGAAGGACGCTGATATTGTCTGAGGGGGTTTTTGGTTATCTCCATGTCAAACGGCTGAGAAAACATAAAAGTGCGGCGAGCTGGAGAATACACGCGCACACACATTTTAATGATTTATAACAGGGATACAACAAATACATAAATGATAAAAACATGTATCCAGAATGTTTTCAGGCTTGACTGGCACCTGTGAAGTCTCACAGAAACACTACATCAACACAGATATGAGAGGATTTTTTGACACTAACACTGCAGAACCACACACAGTTTTAAAGATCCTACTGAATGTGTCGTATTTACATTTTGAGAAATGCTCTAAGAGAGAGTTTTATAGGATATGTGATTCATTAATATCAACCCTGGAGACACAGATTACCAAATTTGTCTATGGTATGTACAGAAAGGTTTTACAGTTAATTTGACAATGATGTATTCATCTTTAACGTATGCTTCACGTATAGCAGCTGTAACGCTGGTTAATGGAGTGGAATGATGCAGGCAGGAGATAAGAGGTTAATAAAAAATACTGTGGGCTACTGCGACATACAGCGGGTCAAGGCTGGGCACTTCCTCATGTCTGATGAAATGTCAATCACATCGGAGTGAGGGATGATGGTAAAGAAAGAAAGAGAGGAAGGAGAAAGGAGAGCATCAGAGGGAGGTGGAGAAGGGGGGGAGAGAGAGGGCTACCGTTTTAATGTTTCTGACAGAAGGAGGGGAGAGGAGAAGAGGATGAAAGAAGAAGAGCTAAATGTCCCACTAACATCTCTGACAGGAGGATGGGAGGAGGCGGGGGGAGGGGTAGAAGGAAGAAGAGAGAGGAAGCGGCCGAGGGTTAAAAGACCACTGAGTTGTCCAACATGGGGAGAGAGAGAGAATCCAGATTTAGATTCGACTGTTATCAGGCAAATTAAATAGGCGATATCAGTCACTATAAGCATCATATAGATGCGGTCACTAGGGGCCAACTATCTACTACGTTGTAAAAGTGAAAGTGAAACTTAAAGGCAACAAGTTCTAACACATTGTAAAACTGAATGAAATGACATGTTTGGAACACAAACAAAAAGGCTTATTTAGGTTTAGGCAACAAAACTACAACTTCTTTAGCTTTAGGCAATAAAACTACAACTTCTTTAGGTTTAGGCAATACAACTTCAACTTCTTTAGGTTTAGGCAATACAACTGCAACTTCTTTAAGTTTAGGCAACAAAACTACAACCTGTTTAGGTTTAGGCAATACAACTTCAACTTCTTTAGGTTTAGGCAATACAACTGCAACTTCTTTAGGTTTAGGCAATAAAACTACAACCTGTTTAGGTTTAAGCAGCAAAAACAGTTAAGTTTCGGGAAAATTTATCATGTTTTGTGTTAAAATAACTATAAAAATAAATATAAGAAAAAAATAATAAAATGACTCAAACTAAACCCTTATGGAGTTTAACACTGTCTATACTACAGCGCCTGACTTCTGCTCCTGTCATAATTACTACGGTCGCTAGAGGTCGCTGCCGTGTTCTTTTACGCCTTCTTTTTTTGGTGATCTACCATGTGAATAGATGATAAAACCTACTAGTGGGTGAAGTAGGCCCCTACTGACCCACATCTACGGGCCTTATAGTGACTGATAACGCCTATTTAATAGCCTGACAACAGTCTAATCGGCTCACATTAAAATAAAAACCTGAATGAATGAGTGGAGGAACACACCAAATGCATGTTTTCATACAGAACACAAGAGGTCACTGAACAATTCATTGAGTATATTAAAGATGAATCATAGACCTCCTTTACACCTGGCAATAAAACATGTCTTGTATCCAGATTGTACAGTATCTAAATATGATTTAACCTGATGACACTTACACCTGGTTGTATTGCATTTACACTTGTGTTTAAAGTGGTCACAATGCATCCCTGACCACCTCCGGAGGCCTTTACAGTGACCAGATCTCAAACCAGTTTAACACTTGTGTTGAAAACACGCCGCCCATAGCGCCAATAGGAAGCATCGCGCTGCTATTTTTACTAAAGTAAAAGATCTTAGTACTTCTTCCTCCTCTGCATTAGCTCAAAATCATGTGTGGACACCCACTACCCACTACTTAAATCAGATTTCTCACCTGAAGAGCCAATCTCCAGGGCTATGGCTCACTAGGGAATTTGTTTTTCTCCATTGTCTTTATAATGACATAATTCAAGAATTAATAATTCAAGGGCGACGAGGCTGGAAATAGGACAGTGGCGTGAAGTGGTGCCTACTCGCTGCTGGTATGGAGGTTGCACACTGAAAATAATAGGGACAGCTGTTTTGTATTTTGGCTTTTATGGGAGATTTTGAACTGACGTGTTAGAAAACGCTCTCCACCGCTATCATGAAACACCAAATGAGGAAAGAAATTTGGAAGTATGGTGTGTCACCACAATGCCAAATTGAGGCGTTGACCTGTTTTGGCAGCTCGTGGTGGCCCTTACTAAGATATTTTGTCACCCATTTGTATGTTACGTAATGAAATGCACATAGAACTCCAACAAATTGTCACAAAACTTTGGAAAAATATGATTGAATACAAGTTAGATTGGTCATTTGTGGACTTTGGCACCTAGATATGGGAATGACATACAGTACATCTCAGAGGGCAGGTGAAATGTATCTGAAAGCTGAGTGAAATAATAAATAAAATCAAATATTAACATACATTGGGAATGGAAAACGAGAATGCACACCTTCATCCATTTACAAGTCCACTTCTCTTTCCAAAACTAGAATGGACATTTCCCGATAATATGCGTTTCTCTTTTGGGGAAACATAGTTTTATTGTTACCTTTCTGTGCTTCATTTTGCATTCTTGACATTGCATGCATTTTTACAAAGTTTGAAACCAGGCTGACAGTTAAAACAGCAGTGCCAGACGAGATTAGACGAGCAGAGAAGGGAAAGAAACAATTAAGGTTGGAGTTAAATATGGAATATGAGAACGGGTTGAGAGGGAAGTGTGAGAAAGCACTCAAACACACACACAATTCACCCTAGTATAAACATTATGCTCGGAGAATGTCCAGGAATATATGCTGCGGTAACTGTGACTCACACAACCTAACCACTTCTCCGTCGTCTCACACACACACACACACACACACTACGGCATGTCCAAGATGATAATTAATCTGCCCGCTTCTTGGATCTTGTCCAAGCACTTCTTTAGGAACAGAGGTATAATTGTTATATCTACTGTCAGACGGCTGCAGCTCTGACCCTCGACTTCCTTTCTACTCGTTCCTTTTAATGTGGCCCATTTGCTGTTGGACATGCTGTAAATGGATTTGTAAAGGAGCGTCAGGCCAATGCCTAAAATGTCAAATCGGAAAATGAGGATATGAAAGCATTTTTTCCTGTTCACAATACAAATACCAGACACTATGGTCCATTTCAGGTTATGTCCTCCTGGAAAAGGAATGCAGGCTGAAACCCGAGAGCTGTTGTCACTTTAAAGACTCTTTAAATGTTTTCCTTAATCCATGTGATGGCGATATGAATACTGTGAATATACATTTACATACATACATACAACCTGTACACACACACACACACACACATCCTTTCTGCCGTGCTTGTCCCGTTTTCTGTCCTCACATGCACACACATGCACAAGCACCGAGCGACTGCTAGATCCATTAGCAGGTCATGTAACAGTCATTGCTTCATAAGCTTCTATTTTCAAGAGCCAACAGGAAGAACATTAGCGCTCGCCAACACTGTCAGGTGTTCAAGTTGCAAAAACCAAACAAACCAGAGGGCGAGGTCTCAATCGGGATACAGTACTCGTGTGTGTGTGTGTGTGTGTGTGTTTATGTTGTCATGTGTGCATGGATTAATAACTCCACACACCTTATCAGCCTCGTGCACTCTCTTATCTATGGATGTTTGTTTACAGCAGCTAGCATTAGCATCATCAGGTGACGTTCCAAGGATAGTCTGCTCCGAGGTGTAATGGAGGTTCCCGTAAGTGAGTTTGAACGCCAAAAACAGCTGCAGAAGGAAGGTAAGCTCATTGCATTGTTCTCCTCAGACAGGCGTGCAGTTCCTAACAGACACGTTTTAAGTGTGGCGGATGTTTGGCCGGGAGGACATGAGGAGGAGGAGGTCGGTTGTTGCTTAATGTGAGGGGCTGATGATCGGCTATTAGCTGAAATACATGTTCACTGTTTCATTCAGTAAAAGTTATTGAACAGGGAAAAGCTTGCAAGCTTGTTAATGGTCAGTCAGTAAACTTGTTAGCTTAGCTCGGCTGCCAACGGGACAATAAGTTCACACAGTTTATTTAAAAGACTAGTGGCCGATTGCTTGGCCACCCAGGAGTGCTGCTTTGTCGAGAACTGCTCATCACTTGTTGACTCCAGGAACAGAACAGTTTGGTTGTAATGTTAGTATATCCAGCAGCCAGCAGCAAAAGTGAACGGCCTGCTGCGTACGACATGTTTGACTCAGTCTGCTGAAGCCCCGCTGCTCAGAGTGCTGTGCACTAGTTTATTAATATTGAACTTGTCGCGTGTCCAAATTGCACCAAATCCAATACGGCACTCCCTTAGGTCGCCAGCAATACACACACCAAGTGTGAATTACATCGGATGAATGGTTCTTAAGATATACGAAGGACATACAGACAGACAAGGATTCCTTGCTTTATAGTTAAATGCATTCGTACCATCGACTCCTGTCTCGTAACTGTCGGCAAACTATTGCTCTTTTGTGCAACAGTTTTTACTCCAGCAGAGGAGGTTGAATAAAGTGAATGGTGCAACAGCACAGCTGATAAGCTGCAATGGCTTCCTCTATTTTGGATTCACCCTCTACTCAAAGGTCAGAATAGAATTCCTTTATTGTCATTGCACAAAGTACAATAAAACGAAATAGCTATCCTGACATAGTCTGTGTCATGTCATAGTCTACTACATGTCATAGTCTACTACATGTCATAGTCTAATACATGACATAGACATGTGTTAAACAGTAAAATAAAGAAGAGTAAAACATATCTATTTGCTGTGACCTATAAAGACAGTAAGATATTGCATGTTGCTGAGCTGTATTGGCTCTATACAGTATATGAGTAATAAATAGATACGGGAAAAAAACATGTACAAAGCTGGTATTGGTCTATGGTGCAAATTTGCATGTCAGAGTTCACCGAGGTTGAACTTTGTGGATTTTTGCCTAACTTTTCTTTGACTGATAAAATAAAACATGAAAAAAAATCTATTGCTCGCAAGACAGGATAAAAAAAAGATAAAATTATATTAATTATTTTCTGACTTTGCCAGAATTTTTGATGTCGTAAGCCTCCAAAAATATTTAAATGGAGCATCTGAGAAGGGAAAATCCCTCTGCTCACTTTGACTGTGTGACAAGCGGTCACAAGTATCAACTGCTTAACCTTAAGGGATCGTGAGACAAAAAGTTTCAGCGAGCAATCTGGGAGAGACGGTGACTCACTAACTCAAGAAGAAGAAGAAGCAGTAGGTTCAGGTAAAGTGGGTAAACACAGGAGTAAACTACAACACTGCTTCACCAACTCACCAACTACAGTAGATCATGGAATAGTGATGGAACAAGCATCACAGAGTCATGATATAAAACAGAGAGTATTTGGATGGATTTCCCATCAACCCCATCATTCACATCCTCTATATATATATATAGGCTTGGTGATCTGAATACAACAAGGACAACATCCTCTCACTGGTGCACTCTCAGGCGCCAGGTGAGTGTGCGGTCATTCATGACAGAGGTACGCTTACACATACAAACACACACACCTGACTCCATACTAACTCTTCCCTGCTGTTAGTCTAGGTGAATCCTGGGTGATTGTGTGGGTTGTTAACTGCTTTATTCTTCTGTCTGAGACACACACACACACATTTACACACACACACACACACACACACACACTCTAGACGACCCTGGGGTCAGTGTGCGGTTGGCTGTAACAGTCTGGATAGTGAAAAAGTTAGTGAGAGAGGATGGACTGGTCTTACTCTCTAGGCATGACACACACACACACACATTTACAAATAGTAGTGACTGGTGGACTGGTGTCTGTGGTCGCAGAGCGGTCAGTTGTGACAGACACATCGTATCCCCTCTGGCTGACCCTTGGCCACACACACATACATACACACACACACACAACTGCGCCCAATGGACCGTTCCCTTCTCCCTTTATCCAACCCCTGTCCCTTTCTACAAACCTGCCACACCATTCACCGCCGTGCTAATGGCACAGAACAGCTAAACGGCCACACACACACCTCCACCGCTGCCAAAACGCACAACGTTAAGTCACATTTACATTTTACACATTACACATAAAGGCTTCCACTTCTGTTTGCAATCCTCCGAATCAATGAGAGCTACTGTCGTGCTGTACGTTTAAAATATCGTATGAGTGGTTATGTTGCTTTTGAAGGGGATTTTATGAAGATTGTATATCAGGTTTTAAAAGAGAAAGTCACTCTGACACTAGGTCAATGAAAAACAAACAATTGTATTAGCAAAATTGCAGTTTGAGAGCCCATTAAGTGTATAGATTAACTTTTAAAACAACATGTGGGAGATGTTGTTGCCGTGATTGACCAATCACAATTGACGATTAACACAACGTTGTGTTAAATACTCAATTCTGATTGGTCAATAACAGCGTTCTGCGGTCTGTTATTTCTTTATAGCAGACTGTTGCTGTGTATAACAGACCATTGCTATGGTTGCAGTTCTGATGTCGGACTCTGGCGTGCCATTTTTGTGTCAAATTATTGATTTCTTAAGTACATAGCCGTGTAATATGCGGGATAATGTAATGCGAGCGGGTCATTTCTGTGACATAAACTCCTTCAGGACGATGCTTCGTTTGGGTGTTAGGTGCCGCATCGCCCTTACTTTGTGTCTGTCCTTTAAGATCTGAACAAGAATAACTCTCCAAATCCTCCACTTTGCATATTTTAGCCTACACCACAGCCTGGTCGCACAAAAAGGCGTGTGAAGGACACAATAATGTGTAAGGCAAAGGGATGTAATAAGAACGCCATTCTTGCTGTAGGCGTGTCATTTGTACACCATGTAGTCTATACGGACTCCAATGTAAACACATCCGCATGGCTAGGTGGTGGGGAGGTGGATGGACTTTCAACCAGGAGACCTGTGTTTGAGACCGGTGTTTTGTTTTGTAAGTTACATTAGTGATGTTTTCACGTGTTTTCTGTGACGTTTTTCCTAAACCTAAATGAATGGTTTTGTTGCCCCCTGCTGGTACTGCACCTTCATACATACCTCAGTGAGGCAAAACGTGAAACTGACACGCTATCCTCTAGTGGACAAGCGGGTCTATTACACGCTTTGACGGGATATCGGATTGTACACTAAGTTTACCCTAAGCCATCTAATTTTGTGTGGAACACACCAGTGTTTCCGGGTCGTTTTTGGAAAGATCTCTGTCGGCCGTAAAACACCTGAATAATAGAAAAATGGCTAAATCTCTTTTTCTTTGTCCTCTTTTTAGTTGGCAAACAACACTACTGTGCATCACAGCCAATAGACACAGCCCGGCAGACCAAATCACTATTTTATGATCACGACGTCATCAAAATAAATTTACAGGATAACTGACAACAGCTGTGTGATCTGCAATTTCGACATTTTAAATTGAGCGATCACAGAGAGTTGTCCCTCTTAACTTTACTGCCGCACACAGTCCCCGACCTGCAGCGCAAAAGCTCAGGTTTCCCTGTTCACACTTTAACACAACGCCAGCATTTTAAGATTTATACACTCTGGAGACCGTTTCGGAAGAGCTTCATTTTAGGGTGAGAAAAATGATCGTCTGGACGGAGGGCCGAAACAGAAAGATTACAAATTGAACTGGCTCAATGTGGACGGACTTTGAGTGAACCAGTTTAACGTCGAATCGATCACATCTTTTTTGCAAATTATATGCACAGAATAGTAATTTTTGCATTTTTCTTTTTACTGTTTAGTTTTACTGAGAAAGTGCACACAGAAAAATGCAGGATAAGATATCTGGGTATGAACTTCTCTGTCACGCTGATGCATTCTTATACACTGCTCGAGATATTGCAAAATCAAATTAAGGATTACCACCATGTTGCTCTGACAATCACCGCCAAGACAAATCCTCCTTGCACATTTGCTGCACTCCTGATGTGAACGTGTGTGATCTAAATCCTCCACTGCTGCCCAGTTTGAAGTGCTAACACCTCTAATCAATGTGTTGCTGTTCAATTAGGGCAACTATTGTGCTGTGTCATTCAGAGAATGGCTAATAAAGCCTAATTGCAGAGCACAGATCCATAAAGTCAGGCAGGTGAAGAGGCCGAGAGAGCTGCTTTATGGGTTTAAAAGAGGGGGTGGTGGGGTGGGGCATTGTTCTCCCATGATAAAGCCCCGCTTCACTTTGTGTGTGTGTGCGTGTGTGTGTGTGCATGTGTGTGTGTGTTTACTCACCTCTCTGTGGATACCTGAAGGTATAATTTTTGGTGACGTGCCGTGTGTGTCTGTGTGTGTCTGTGTGTGTTTGCTTACCTCTAAGTGAGAGGCCGAAGAAGTGGGTGATGTGCAGGTCACTTGGTCACTATGACAGCTTGTGTGTGTGTGTTGCTGTATGTGCTTAGACCTAATGGAGAGTAAATACAAAGATCCTAACCATTAACTGTGCCATAATGTTTGGTCATGGAGACACTAGGAAACATTATCTACGGTCAGTTCCTCTCTTTGACTGAAGGAATTTGGTCCTGGAAATTTATGTTCTTTTGTTCCTTTCTAATCCTCCGCGAGGTCGCGAGAGGTCACATTAGAGCATGTAGTGTTAGAGGGAGGATTTGATCTGTAATTAACCTGAATCCATCACTGATGGATGGAGCTGTAGGAATGCTGCTGCACATACATGAACCAAAATAGAAGGTAGAAGACGCCCACACGGTCCATGTGCTTAAAAGACACTTTTTATTTATTATTCAGATATCAACTGAGGGTGCAAAATATTAAACTGAAGGTGCAATGCATGTATTTGCACCCTCATAGAGCCGGGCCTTTCTCTTCCTCTCCACCAGGGCACGGTCACACATGCACCATAGGGCAATAGTCGCCCGAAAGTTCACCAAAGTTCAACTCGACTCATCGACTCCTCACCATGACATCAATGCAAAGATGCATTGATGTCATGGTGACATAAGCTTACCTGGTACAAAAAAAAACAAATCTCATTCTAATTACTGTTTTAACTACTCGTTACTGGGAAAAGCAATACTATTACATCAATAGGTTACTTAATAACGCGTTACTTATATCAACATTTACCCAATGCAGCACCTTTTGCAGCATCAGGTCCCCAAAATTTCCAACAAAAAGTAAAAGGAATAGTTTGTTTTAATAGTTTTAATTATCTTTTGACTGAGAAATGTGTTCATTGAGAAACCCTTAACAAGCAGCAAGTTAGCAAGTTTCTATCTTGGGGAATACAATATAAACAGAGCTTCCCGGACGACACCTGACACAAAAGAAGTGACCCATATAGAGTGGTTTCTCTTGAAAAAATAGAAACAGGGAAATAAGAATAACCACGGCTGAAGAAAGTGAAGAGCCTACAGAAACAGAAAGTCAAAGGTCTACAGGATCAAACATATATCAAACAACAAGTGTTCATATTATCCTGTACATTCATATTGAGACGTGTTTTAATCACACCTAACAAAAGTCCCAGAAAAAACATTATAGACTTACACATACGTTGGAGAAGTTACTCTTGAATATCCAATAGCATTGCATCAGAGTGCACCATCAAGGGCGCTCCCTTACTTTGTTTTCTTCAGGCGACCAAAGATCTTTTTGTTTCTCTTGCAGTAATTGTTCTCAGCACATTTTGAAACCACACGAGCCATTTGAAAGAAGTGACAGTCATGTTTTCATAATAAATGGAAGTGTAAAATGTACAATAAAACCAATGATTGGTACTTCTGAAGCACAATAAGTCATTTAAACAATCAGCTGACACATTGATAATGCCTCTATAGACTGTAGAACCCAGATTTGGAGATGTAACTTGACTAAAATATATATAATTGTCTTCATATTTCTGCTTTGTGGTCTGGCAGCAGCATTAGAAGAAGCCTCTGTAACCTAAAGATCACCAGTTTGATCCCTTTAATGTCACCGTGTCCAAACAGCAGCCACTCATTGAACCGTCTTTGATCATCTTTGTGAATCCTCACCTGCTCGCTCTGGATAAGGCCGTCAGCTAAACGTCTGAGATGAGATATGTTCATTTCCTCCCTGAAACTAATGTAGTCCAGTAGTGTAGTTTACAGTCTTACAGCTGACATGAAAAATGGAGAAAGGAGGTTGGCCAGCAAAATCTTTGACAGAAGTTTGGACAGAAGGAGAGTTGAGATGTGAGTTCATTTTATCTGGATGTGGTCCCTTCTGCATTGAATCATTTAGTCAGCCAGACGTTCAGTCAGTCAGCCAGTTGGTGAGGCAGCCATTGAGTTCACAGTTTCAAGATTCAGTCATTCAAAGAGTTGGGGAGACAACCAGTTAGCCAGTTGGCCAGATAGCTAGCCAGGCTGCTGCCAGGCTTCAGCTTGTGTGTGGTCAGGCTGTTCATAGCTATACCTACGAAAAGTAATGCACTCTAATTCGTATATATCCCACAAAATCAATTCGTAATTGTGAACCAGGAAGTATAACAAGCGACAAACGCTGCATATGGACGAAGTCAGGGTGGATCGGTAGGTCAAAAAACACCGGACTTTCGACCCGGAAACTGGTGTTGGTGTCCCGTGTCGTCAAAGTTGTTTTGTCACGTAACTTCCATACCCAAAGTACGCCACTTCCGAAGTTATTCTAACCAAGTCTTTCCTTTCCTAAACCTAACCAAGTTGTTTCCGGTGAAGGCGGAAGTCTATTTTGAAAAGACTGTACACAAGTAATGAGCGGAAATTGACACGTGCTGCTGGACATTTCGTAGGAACCATCGTGTGAGGATACGTTGGTGTGGTGAGTAAGCGGTCAGTGTGCCAGACAGTCAGTTTGTGATACGTTAGCCAGTCAGGTTCTCCCGCCAGTTATACAACCAACCAGTCAGTCAATCACAGGGTCAGCTAGATAATGAATTGGTGAGTCAGTCAACAGTCAGCCAGCCAAGCAGCTTGGCAGTTAGTCCGTCTGGCGGGTTCCAAAACAGCCAAGTAGGCCTTTTGTATATTTTCAGAGCTGAACAGGCAGATGTGTGTGTGTGTGTGTGTGTGTGTGTGTGCTAGAAACACAGGAAGAGAGGAAACACGTATAGCTAATGTGTAAACTGCACAGCATATACGTACAGTACAGTATGTGCCTGTGCGTGTACTTGGTTGTGGACCACCCATAGGCCTACAGAGTCTCTGGGTGAGGCCTGGGCCTGGATTAATTATGGTCCCTGTATGAGGTGGTTTTGTGGCAGGTTGGGGGGGTGTGGGGATGGGGTTGTTACACCTGTGAACTCCGTCACTGCAAACCTCAAGCCAGCTCCCTGACATGGGGCGGTAGGTATGTTGGCCAGGGTGAAAATGACTCCCAGCTTTCCCCCCCCATCAGGCCCAAGGGGGGAAATCTCACACATATGGTTCATATACTCATTTGTCCAAAAAAGCGAAAGAAACATCAAGTAAGAAATCCAGATATATTTTAAGGAATGAGAAAGCTTTCCAGCTGGATGTAGGGAAGTGAGAGCAGTTTGCTGAGAAATGCAGACAGAGTCCCCTGTTGCGGAGATATATAGGAGCTGCCCTTTGCCGGGACCCCGGCAGATATAAATGGCGCTTCAATCTCGTCTCCCCGGCGGTGGGTCTTCGGGCGTTACCGAGGGTTTGAGGCGTTTTACCTCATGCCGATGCAGATAAATCTGTCACCTGGTGGAATCCGTCTCCGGGCCCCCATTCGGAGGAAACAAATTGTGGCTTTGGGTTGGAGGAGGGGTTGGCGGAGAGGGAGAAGGGAAGAGGAGAGGACGGAGGGAACGAGAGAGTGAAAGAGAGAGAGAGAGAGAGAGAGAAGTGACCTGTCAGCCCAACCCATTCATCATCTGGACAAAATGGTCCCTTCTTCGTCCTTTTCCGCTGACCAGCCAAAACATCCTGTGGTAAGCAAGTTTTAAGGTGACGTTTAAGTGTTTGTGTCGTAGGCTTTCTTTTTTTTTCTCTTGTTTGCTACCTTTCTTTGACCTCATCAATATTACAAACATTTCCTTTTTTTGAATGAAAAAAGAGAATCCTCTGTTTTCATCTCGCAAAGTGCGGTCAGGTCGGCTGTTGCATCCTCTCCCATGGCATCGGTATCTAAGAACACACTGTGGGTTGGAAATAAGATGAGGTCATTGAAAGTTGGCGTTGATACACTCAGAACAGTCGTGTGTGGTATTTATAGAGCGTGGTGAGACGGCTTCTCTGGTCGTTGTTAATTATTATTTTTTTAATATACAGCAGCGCGCCCCCATCATCTGACGTTGTACAGCATGTGTGTGTAGCTATTACACGTTGGCATGCACGTTGGACCACATTAATGAGGACCTCCAGTTGGAGCGGTCAGGTAGAGTTGGGCCTGTGGCGGCCAGGAAGCTGACAGCTTCGCCCTCTGGAGAAAATGGTGAGCCAGATTGGGTTTGGCAAGACTGTGTGAGTGTGTGAATTGTTCATACTGCATGTTCTAATATAGAGACACGGAGCACATACAAATAAACGTACAGAAATGCAAACCTGGATGCAATTTCACAAGTGAACGCAAATATAAAGACACAGACACCCATTCTCTGACACAAACAAATCCATGTTGACTAAATTAAACAAAAGCTTCAAACCCATCATAATTTAGCTTGTCAAAGGTGTCATTATAGGCCTGCTGATGTAAAGCTGGGCAACGCACAATGGGTTGTACAAAATGAGGATGAGTGGTTAGACAGTCTTGCACGAAAAGTGAGTTAAGTAGTTGTGTGAAGAATAAAAAACAGAAACGTTGAGGAATTAATATCCTGCCTATTTTCTGGCTGCTACACATCTATCTGCGTGGAGTGGACATGTTTGTCGGTTGACTGTTCGACAAGCATTTACACTGAAAAAAGCCAAGTGTAGCATTCAAGACGGATCGCAATCTGATTTACTCAAACCTCTTCACTGAATGATCTGTGTGGGTGTGAGGGCAATATGAGTGAGCGCTTTTGAAGATGATAAAAAAACAAATATTTATCTCGCTCATAGTTCATAAATACGAATCATCCATATGTTTAGGTTTATGAATGGTTGCAAGGCCAAAATAGATATAGTATGTGGAGATGCAAATCTCATCTGGATTTTATCCGGCTGTTTATCCGGTGTTAATGGGGCCTTAGATGTTACAGCGAGCACTTTGGTTGAAGCTTAGAGTTTGTTGCACATGTGTCAGATGTTTCCATCCATTACAAACAAACAAGTTGAGGAAATATATTTAGATTTTGTGTTGTTACCGTGATTTGATCTGGTCAGTCTGGGAGATAAAACAGCTTCACAAATTCCAAATAATAATAAAACAAATGTATGAAACTTCCCTCTCTTTCTGCTGTTCTTATTTCTACACTGTCTCTTCCACCACTAACCTTCAAATCTCCCTCTTCTTCTCCGTCTTTCCGTCTCTCTCACACATATACGCATTCTCATACAATGGTTCGTATGATATCTTACAAAAAGTTGCTCCTCATTTTTCGCTTTCCTACGAATATCCAGCAATACGTGACACAAATGTGTCAATTTCCGCTCGTTACATGCATACAGTGTTTTCTAGGGATGCACCGATACTGATACCGGATCGGATATCGGGCCGATACTGACTCAAATAGCTGGATTGGGTATCGTGACGATGGGGCCGATCTATTCAATTCAATTCTATGTTTGTATACTATATACATTATACTGGAAATTGAATTTCTGTGTACGTTTTGACCAAGTTTTTGCTACAATAAAAAGGTTTACACCTTGATTGTGATTCCTGTCGTTGGCGTACAATTTATAATTTTAATAATAAATAACAATTCACTAAATGATCTATGTATTTATTTGTTACATTTTGTTTCACTAAGTTAGGAAAGAAATGTTTAAGTCAAGCCTGATGTTACTTTAAGCATAAAAGAATGATCGCAGTCACTTCCAGACAGTGAGGCGTTCAGCTTATTACTTGGCCTTGGACGGAGGTTATGTTTTCACTGGAGTTGGTTTGTTTGTTTGTTTGTTTGTTTGTTTGTTTGTTTGTTTGTTTGTTTGTTTGTTTGTCTCTCTGTCTGTCTGTTAGCAGGATTATTCCAAAAGTTTATGATGGATTTGAATTAATTTTTTTTGGAGGGGTGGGGCGTAGCACAATGAACACTCCATCCGATTTTGGTGGCGATCCGGATCTAGGTTATTTCTTTCAGTAGTTTTTCATCGGCAGATTTAGTCCAGTATTTCAGTGCACCCCATAAAACCATAACGTTTTAAAATATTTAAAGTACTTGGGCT
>CAKALG010039479.1:0-21614 GCA_916700815.1 Helicolenus hilgendorfi
TCACACACACGCACACTGCTGAGTTAATGGAGCGTCCCATGCTGCGATCTTCGCAGACAGGTTGAAGGTATCGAACTCGACTCTTACCGCATGCGGGGAGCTGGGACCTGCCCGCAATGCTTTCCTCTTCAATTCTCCCTCTATGCTTTAGTCATTCTCCCTCTCTCCCTCTGCTGTTATGTTGCCATGGCTATACCCATGTCTTGCTGCAAACATGTTATTTTCTTGTTATTTAGACATCTACCCATCTCTCTCTCTCTGTCTATCAAGGTGATGAAATGACCCCCACAGCGTACCGGTGCTCTAAAAATAGAAAGAAATGGATGCATAAAGCCTACATGTCCATGTCAGTATATAAGATATCAATGGAACAAACAGTTAGTCTACATTCAAGCTCATTATTTTAAGTAAACCCTATTCTATGTACCAAAACTCCAGTTGTGTGTAAACAGAAGATATGATTTCTGCCAATAGAAGAATAAGCCAGTAAGGGTTGTAACCATAGAAATAGAATTATTTTATTTCTATGGTTGCAACTGTAGAAGACCATATATAAGAAGTGGACGTAGTCACCGTGACGTCACCCATTGGTTCGTGGACTACTGTTTTGAAGACTCGAGTTTGGCATTTTGGCCATCGCCGTCTTGGTTTTTTGCAACCAGAAGTGACACGAGAGGGTGAAGCTACTGTAAGTACAACCGAACGCTGAATGACGCATTTTTAGGTGACCAAAAAGGTTATAATTAACTTTCATGAACTGAAAACACAATGTGAAAGGGACAACTCCCAGACCGGACAACGCCGTGGTAGCGACCTGTCAATGACGAGGTAGCCACGCCCTAAAGCATCCCCTGCTTCTTGGTCTATTTGACTCTAAATGGGACCATGATTTACTGAATGAACATCATGCTGTATTGAAGAAGACTTGAAACTAGCGATTGAGACCGTAAACTCATGTTTACAGTGTTTACTGAGGTAATAAAACAAGTGAGAAGTAGGCTCATTTCTGTTTTTTGCAACCAGAGGAGTTGCCCCCTCCTGGCTATTAGAAAGAATGCAAGTTTAAGGCACTGGCTTCACTTTTCAGACCCACAGATTGCCCACTGGTTGCAACAGCAGGAATATTGTTGGATTGTTATATCTGCTGCATTTTGAGTCAATTTCAGAGACAGACAACAACAAATAATATTTAGAGCACGTAATATTTTCCATTCTCACTATGTGGTCACTATTATTGACAGGTTAACTGATGGTGAACTCACAGATGGTCACTTTTTGAAAATGTAACGGTACGACAGCCGAAATGCAGTTCATGGGTAAGACGTTTTAGTATCTAAAATAATATTGAAATGTAGCTTTTGTGTGTAACTCACCAACTCTGAGTTTGAAGTCATTGAAGGAGTGTTTGTTGATAACATCCAGCTTCCCCACCAAGGCAAACGCAAACTCTAGCATGGTCCCTATGTGCATGTACTGCCTGTCATGCTCCTGGGAAACAGTGAGGAAACAACCAGTAAAACATTCAGTTATAGTTATAAAAAGTTGAGAGGTGACGACGAAAATGATTGAGCATGATATTAATGTTTGTGTGATGAGCCTACCTGTGACGTGCTCTCTGGCCCAGGTGATGCATTCAGCCCAGTAGCGGCCATGTAAGTACTGCCAATAGTCTTGATCTTTTCCACACCACTGAATTTAGGTTTGGACAGCAGCTACACACACAAATACAAACACAAGCCACACAACAGCTAAAACAAATGAGACATTTTTAGAGGATGCATCTGCATCCATATGCATATATGGATTTCATTATTTATGCATTGTATGAATTTGTAAAAAGCAGCTTTTTTTCCTTCCTGTTGGTGAAAGCCTCTCAAAAAAGACACCATTAAAGGATGCTGTAGTTTGTACATGAGACACACAGTTCATAGTTTCCAATCGCATACTACTAGAAAATCACTGAAACTAGGTTTGTTTCTAGCATTCGTGGTGCACGTGTAGGATGTCGTGAAGGTTGCAAGAGATGAGTGAGGGTTATTTACCTCGTCAAAATCAGCAATGATTTCATTGAGGAGCCTGAGGCACTCTAATCCTTCTTTGTTGACGTCAGACTCGGTGTAAAACTCTTTAAAGTCTGGGATGGAGGCGAACATGACACACACCAGGTCATAGGACTGGTGGTACAGATCCTGCACGACAAAATACAGACGTTAGCTTGGACAGCTGTTAAAACAATGTTATAAAAATTGATAAGCCACAGACTTCTTAACATGGATGAAAAACAGATGACAAGATTCGGATGTTTTTGAATGAATGTCAGATTCGGATCACGTACAATTTCTCTGTGTACATTGACAGTATTCTTAAAATTAAAACATCAGTGGAACCGAAGAGGCAGACACAACACAAGTGAC
Organism: Helicolenus hilgendorfi; assembly: GCA_916700815.1. Classification (NCBI taxonomy): domain Eukaryota; kingdom Metazoa; phylum Chordata; class Actinopteri; order Perciformes; family Sebastidae; genus Helicolenus; species Helicolenus hilgendorfi. The sequence continues at coordinate 2,415 of CAKALG010039479.1, forward strand.
AAATCGGACAAATGAAAGAAGGCAAATCACCCAAATAACAGACTTGCTCCTGGATCCTGTTCAATAGAGTCATTTGCTGACTCTTCATTCAGAATTTCTGCAGCAGAATCATCATTCCTATTAAAACTCCCCTGACCTCCAGGGTATCACGTCCTCTAAACTTCGTAAGATGTAAAACTTAACTTTCCACAGTTCACTCTGTGAGAAGCACTCAGGGGATATAACAGGATTCAGAATGATGAATGAGACAGTCTCAGAAGCAAGTCAGCAAATCCACCTCCGTCTCCCCAAATGTTTTGTCATCGTTATAGGCAATGAATCATTCTAATACTACATTATAAGTGCCAGTTCCATTTAAAAAGTTTAAATAATTAACTAATTACTACCTGGAAAACAGCCAATGACTTAATTTACTTTAACTTTTTACAACTTCATTTCTCTATTGCACACTCTGGTTCTGGATGCCTCCCATTTTCTGCATAAACTCTTGAATTATACATCTCATTGCCTAAATCTAAAAAATGCATGTCTTATAATACCCATGGTTTTTGAGTGGATTAAAAAAATCAACATAATTAGCAACAAAGAAATAAAATATGTACATATTTCAGATCTATTGGTAAGCGTTTTTTGCAATGCAGTGAATGAATGTAATGGATCTTGGCACTGCAAGACCACAATACATCTGTCCTGCAGCCGTTTGTCCAAACACGATTTACATGATGAAATGGAAACACAATAACGACCTACCTCATTCTTCCAGTTGCGTGCCAGGAAATGTTCTGCGACGTGTGCTGGCAGGACATTCTCCAACAAAACCCGGTTGAGGTTCTCCATCGTTTCAATCTCCTCGCACTCCTTCTTGAACTTGTTCTTCCACAGAAAGTCTAACCTACAGTAATATTCATTCTGTTACAAGAGGACACAGAGGTGAAGAGACTGAAGGTACAGCTGTACAGCTTGCTTCCATCAAGTCACAGAGAAAAATAGAAACAGCTACAAGGCTTAAAGACAGAAAAGAAAATGTAACACGGAAAAGAACGGGCTACAAATTTGTCATATTTGCAAAAAAAACTCACACAACTTCCGCCAAGACGGACAGAAATACAGTGATTTATGCGGTTTCGGTGAAATCACAAATGAAAAAGCTACATGATTAGAGATGAGCACTACATCAACAAGATGTTTCAATGAACAAAGTTTAAGAGGAAAGACATGTGTTTCAGCACAGGTAAGGAATGACTTCCTCTAGTGAGAATACTGTCGGTACAATTTGTAACGCGACATTTCATTTTCTTCCATATTGGATGAAGTGCTCACAGCTCAGGTGCTCTATGGTGATGACTCTATTTAAGCCTGTTCCTTAGCAGTACACGCTTTCATCTGATTTCATTAAGAGGATGCATCAACCAAGGAGCAACATGTTTGTACGATGATCTGATGGGAAAATGATCAAGCAGAGAAAGTGATATGATTCGATATTAGAAATACAATAACTTGTTAAAGTCGCAGAGAAAAAGACGGGGGGTCGGTACAAAGACAAAGTGCGTGTATGCATCAGAGCAATGTGTGCGAGACTGAGCAGATATTAATAAATGGCATCTGTTATTTTTGCTGTACAGACGGTTGCTCTGGCGCCTTTTCATTGAGCTGAGGATATCAGTATTTTGTCTGCTCAAACTCAATCTGCCTAATATTCATGCCTAGATGCGTGGCTCTATATCAAAATCAAGCAGCACTATCATCACATCTTGTGAGACAGAAGCCTTAAGCGTTCGCAGAAACAGAAGTTCCCGATGGGAATTCAAGATGTGTCAACAGTTGTGGAACGCAACCAATCTAAATCACACTAAATGATGCATATATAGTAGCCATACGTTCAATGTATGATGCCAAACAAGTGTCCCTGTGATGTTGGCACACTTGAAATATCCAATTTATTCGTGGGTTTCAGTTTAGCAGCGGCACAGGATGCATCTAGCAAAAGGTGGTGCTTTTGCTTACACCTGTATATCCACTCATTTAGTCAGTATGCTTTTTGGGGACACAGTTCAGACCCCACAGGGATTGAAAAAGTGTAGCAGCCGTGCTGTTATTTCAGTCCACTGTAGAGCCCAGGGGGTCAGCCGCATCCCATTTAATGATAAGCTCTGATACGAAACAGAAATATTACTCTGCCCGTGTTTTCTCTCTCACTGACACAGTGCTGGGACTTCAGCCTGCATTCAAGTCTATTCCAAACCATACAAATGAAGTATACACATTCACATGTGCACAGAGTCACACGCTGCTTACTGTGTTATTTACTGTATGTCACCACTAGCTTGGAGCAATCAAAATGTAAAGAGTCTTACAGTGGGTTCATTACTGTTACTTTAAATACATACAGTTGATGTTAGTAGTCAAGACTGGACTGTAGCTCTGGAGAACAGCAGTGCCCAAGTCCTGGATCAAAGTCAAGTGCAGTAAATATCCTGCAGTGTAGCACAACCCCAAAATAGCTGGACTACAAAGCACACTACACAAAATGACCTGTCTCTGTTCCCTGCATCTCCTGGCTAATAAATCTCAAAGTCCACCTGTGTAACTTCATTCATCATTAACCCAGAGTGGCTGAAGGGAGGCCAGATAAACTGGTCTCATGATGCCTCTCTTGTACAGTGCAGCACAGCAGCCGGAAAGCTTTATCGTCTCTACTTTATTTAGTTTACCAGCTGTTTAGAGTAGCTATTTCCCCTGTCAAGCTCAGAGGTAATAAAGGTGCATACAGTATAGAGAGAGTTACAAACAGTAGTTTCATCAGCTGGCTCTAGTGACACAGAGTACTCGCCAATGACCCCACTGACCCGGGTGCGATCCCTAGCTGCACTGCTTCTCGCGTACCCGAGCCGTACATCAAACTCAATTATGTTCACGCGTGGGAGACTATTAAAGGGTTAAAGAGATCACTGTATCGTGGCATCCCTCAACAGGAGGGATGTGACCAGTATGTAAAGGTTATAGCATGAGCTTCTCACAAGTGTGTACATGGGAAAATAGTGAGAAAATGGGAGGAAATAAAAACCTTTATAAGGTACAGTAGGTAATAAAAACAGCAAATACACAGTGACAAAAATAAAGAGTAGCAATGGTGATGTAAGAGCAAAGCTGAAAACTACATTCTTTCAGAGCTGTGAAGGTGAAAATGTGCAGAAGACAGACGATAACATCATTCAAACTATTATAATGTGGACTTACCTGTCTGGCAAGCACAAGCAGAGTGATGAAGAAGATAAAGAGGGAGATAGAGCCCATAGTCTTCAGGTCTTTGAGAACTCCTGGTCTTGAAGGGCAGAAAGAAAAAAAAGAGAAGACGTGTTTGTGCGTGGAGAAAGAGAGTGAAGGCAAGGAGATAAAGACAGAGATAAAAAAGTGAAAAGTGACAAGAGATAAAAGCCAAAAAGAGAGGGTGAAACAGTAAAAGACAGGGAGATGAGAGTAAGAACAGTTAATTAAAAATTCAGATTACAATCAGTAGCCTGTGACATGTGTCACATGATTGGTTAGCAGACCGTTTTATTCCAAGCTGTCACTCGGTTAAGACTGTCACTTCTGCTTTGCTGTGACAAGAGCTTGTTTACTATTTGCATTCCAGTGACTGAGCCTCCTGGATGGGGTGCGTTCACAAGAAGCGGTTTTCAAGAGGCAATAATCAACGAGATAGAGTTCACCATCTGCGAAGATACGGCACTATGAATACACTTCAAGCTCTCGAGTTTCCACCATTATAACCATAAAAATAGGACACCTGTCCAAGGCAGAATAGGGCTACCGAAGCTATTGTGTCTATGTATTGTCCTGTGCATGAAAACGTACTAATCTGTACATGCTAAAACACACTCAGAGTTGCACACATTCAAAGCCCTAAACACACTTTATGCAATATTTGATTGGCTGTATCAAAATAAGGTATCAATCTAGACGGATAGCAGAGCGGTATTCCGTCAAATGAATGCAAAACTAGGGGGCGCCATAATAATACCAAAAAAATATAAATGTCTCCCTTTTTGGTTTCTGATTTTTTTTGTCAAAAGAGAACACAGAACAAATACGTATGCTGTAGCAGACAAAAATATGCAATTTCATTTCAATTTGACTTTAAAATATGAAGGTTGTTGATTTCAGTTCATCCACCAAGGAGTACTGTGGTTTCTCTTTACTCTCAATAACTACTTACCAACGTTATAATAAATCTGCAGTGCAATTTCCTAGAAACAGCCATACTATTGTTAAATGTGAATCCTAATGGAGACTTGTACATGACTTGCATTTTGTAACTCAATTATTTCAGCTACACAAACCTTATCGTCATTCAGTGCAGACTGACATGACACTGACATTTCACATTTACCTTATGAAAAACAAGTGCTCTCGCTTTCCACCAAAGCTGTAGGGAAAACACTGACTTGATGCAACGTGATTGGACCTCAGCGCAGAGAGAGATCAGATTAGTTGCATTTATGTAATTATGAATGGTTTGCTTTTTGGTTTAAATCAGTCTAATGAGGTGTTACTAGATATTGTCATGATGTGCTGTTACTAAAAGCGACACCACTAATCTTTAAGGGTGCAATGTTTAGCACCTTTAATATAACTGATGGATGTAAATTCAGATAGTAGTCAGATTGGGAGTCTCCTCACTCATCAAATGCAAAAGAAGAGCAACAGTTAAACAGGAGTGTGATGTATAATATGCTATGGTGTAAATCAATAGTCTTGCATTTATGATGGTAAGTGTTACTTATCTTTATCTCCTTTCATGTTTGTTCACATGCCACAATCCAGAACCCTGAACATAAACATCCATTTGTTGTACTGTAGCACAACACCTTCAATACACTGCCCACTCTAGATCAATACTACAGGAAAAAGCTTGAATACAGAAGTTAAAAGCACCCGAAGCTAGCGAGCATTCAGATGCACCAAGTGATCAATAGGTTGCTGATGTATGCTGCAAGCTTTCTCTAGTTTCCACCCCCATCCAGAGGGGCTTTGAGTAAAAGTGGTAGAAAGAAAAAAACAATAAGGTTGTGGAGAAACTATTGGCATTGAGAGAAACCAGTTTAAGTGGTTCTGGCACCTGCAAAGGATCCCCCCGAGGTGCCTCCATTTAGAGCTATTCTTGACTTGACTAACCGGAAGAAGACCTTGAGGTAGACCTTCTTTCTCTTCATATCATGGCTTTCCATTTACTCAGAATCCCACAGGTGAAGGCCATTGTCTCAACATGACTTCAGTTTCTCCACTCAGGCTACCTCAACACTCTCTCTTCACCCACTCTCTCCACAATACCTTCTTTGACGCTCTCTTGAACTGTATCTATTTGTCACGGTGAACCTACCTGTCCAGGCTTTCAGTCTTGTACAAAAATCTGCTATATTCATCCAGCAGAGAGGCATGCGTTTGTAGAATAATGACGTTGTAAACCACCACAGCTGTCAACATGATGATCATCTTCAGCTCGTAGTTTATCCTCAGGAACACAGAGCAAGAGATGAGGCCCAGTATGCAACTGTAGATTAAATACTGGACAGACAGAAGAAGAGAGTCAGATTGGTTGATTTAGTCAAGTTATCAAAGATAATAATGAATATATATATAGAATCATGATAAACTTCACTTACGGGAAGGTAGAAATTGTTTTTGCCTGTGAAGGCGATTAGTTGTCCATTAGGATAATACAGTGTTTCATTGGATGAATTGTAAACAGGAACAGGAGGCAACAAATTGTCCTCCAGAAAGAACTAGAAAGAGAACACAAGGTCAACAGAAATTAAGGGTTTATCATATTTTTAGTCTGTGCTAAAAAAAAAGGCTTTCTATCTAAAGAACCCACACTATTCACATGCAAATTACAAACGCACTTTCCCTGTCTGCTTGCCTTGCACTCGTCTACATTGTACTTGCAGCAGGAAAATAGAGTCTTGTTAGATAAGAGGCCAATAGTGACAACCATTCAATAATGTCCTCTAAAGTGAACCTGCAGGATAAGATGAGGATTGGCTGCAACACTAAGCAAAGCCAAGTTAATTTGGCTCATCCGCCCTGAGCTACTGACCCACGTCAGGCGCAAAACAAGATTATAATCTCTGGAATCGATTTGTGTGAAGGTCTAAACCAGGGTCCTGACACCGTGCTTTATCACGCACCTTTCCCACAAGCCTCAGGCTACTATTTCACCTTTACCCGAGCCCTCTTATTTTGAACTAAAACCTGAATCGGATAAATTGAGGGAGAAGAGTAAAATAACAATACATTTTTTTGTATGCAATATTCCCTTATCACTGCATGCCAATGGTGTAGGCGCTATTATGCAGAGAAACCATCATGTTTGTATTTGAAAAAGCCAAATGATATACGGCTTGGCAAAAGAAAACAAAGAAGATATTTTTCTGTAGTTGATTGTGTGGTGAAATATCCAGTTAGTTCGGGGCATAATAAACAAAAGAAATGCAAAGCATAGAGATAAGTACTGTATTAAAATGCGTGTGCATCCACAGCCTCCAACCATGATGACTGAGACATATTTACTGCTGTGGCACCGCATTATTTTTTACTGTTGCAAGAAAGATTTGAGTTGTTTTTATATTAAGTACACTCAGTAAGACAGCAGTATTAATTTAGATTTGTTTGATGAATATGATTTTGCAAAAACAATCTAGACATCCCTGGTTCCTATTTGTTTACTAGAGGCCAATTCATTTATTTTACGTGTGACAACATGTTGCATTGCATTCCTTCTAATTACCCTGCAGTTAATAATAAGGGGGTGTCGTCTGAGAGGTTGTGATACTTTATTCCTCAGTGAAGCCTAATTGGTGTTACCCCTCCTTTACTGCAGTACCTGCATATAAAAGCTTACCATGTTGAAGACTGCCATTATGAGTATTAGAGCTGTGGTTGTCATGGTGAGAGTGATGCGGGGCCATGGCTTGTTGGCTATAATGACAGATGACCTCAGCAGCCACATCCAAGAACTGGAGGCGCTTTTACTGCAGTGCTGAAGGGACACGTACACGCAACAGCACACAAACACAAGAATGTATGAGTCCAAGTACAAAAGAGGATTCGGGAGATGAGATATTAAAGGTCGCGGACACATTCAAACACACACACACAGAGAAGATGCACAAGTGGACTAATTAAAATAAGTGTGGCATATGAGCAGACATGTGCAATAAGAAATTAATTATTTCTGTTGAGTAAGGATAATTACTATGAAATAAATGAAACAATATATGCTGTAACAAGTTCACACAGTGATTAACTGTAAATTGCCTCAGCAGTGCTAATGTACAAGTTCAAGAGGCACACAATTATGAAAAGAGGGGTCCTATCAACTTAATGGTGCACACTGCAATATATGTCAAACTACAAGCAACAGCAGTGTGACAAAATGATCACTACAAGTGATTCCATAATGTATTAAATTATGTAAGCAAACCGTATAGATTAGGGTTGGGCGATTGGACTAATATATTGGCTATCGGTGATTGGTCGAGTACTACGTCAGCTGTTTTTTGGTTTTTTTTGGGCAATTTTTTGGGTGATGTTTGTCATTTTATTTTGATAATTTAATGGTCTGCCTCCAAAGAACGAGAGCCGCTCTTCCGCTGCTCAGCGGGCAGAGCGATACAGCCGGGGAGAACAACGTGTCGATACGGCATATTTCATATTGGTGAAATAAGGGTTTATTTCAACCAAACCGGAGTTTGTGATTGTTGGAAAGACTAACCTAGATGGTTTTGTTGAGTTTTATTTTGTTTCTGTTAATTTGAATGAAGTGTATTTTACGATGCTCCGCCGCCAGAACAGCTGATCTCCCAGCTGAAACTACGGCGGCGGTGGAGGGGCCCACCTGCTTGAATATATCAGCAATTGCTGGTTGACGATAGCCGGTTCAAATATTTTAATATATCACCCTACCCTAGTATGTACAGCTTCCAACAAATCATTCAGTTTGACTGCAACAATACTTTTCTAACTTTCATTAGAACCAAAGCAAAGCTGAAGGGTTGTTAACTAACTTCCACCTCCTGCTTCACTAATCAAATCATTATAACTGAGGGCAAAGTGTGTATGTATTTAAGAGCAGTACACACTGTGCAATCGTGCTTTTCATTTGAACCCAGCAATATTACCTGACAGGCAACACACTACATAGCATTATGATTTTAATATGTTTATATACTGTTTATTACTGAGTTATCATTGATGCATGAATTAAATATACCCATGCTTCAGCAAATGCTGGCTATAGGCCTGTTACAGTCAATTACTTTTCCTCTTTGCAGCGCTGCCTTCAGCTGAATGTGTTTCATTGCGAGACAATGACAGTGGAAACCCAAATCATTTGCTCGGTCATCTCAGAGCAATATCTGTGCATCGCTGGGGCTGAGTGGATGTGACATTTGAATAGCTCAGGGATATGCATTACAATACAATAAAGTAAGAATGGCAGACTGTATTATGTACCAGCAGGATTACTGGAAATATAGAGCTAGTGGGGCACATTTTGTTTTGAAAACAAGGCATTTGCACACAATTTTCACCACTGGTCCAGCAGTTCAAATCATAATAACTTGAATAAAACATGTGAACGGGAATTAAAAGACAAAGTACGAGAATCTGCTAGGGTTGATTTAAACATTTCAAGTTACACAGAACTAGCAGGATATGCAAGTCAGCTCATCAAATAGGCACATTTGACCTTTCTAAAGTACCCATAATCATTCCCTGCTAAACAGTAGCGAGGTTTCTCGAGGAAATGCTATGTAGGTCAATACCTCGCTTTGTGACTGTTAATGGAAAAAACTAAGTAAAGTACATCCATATTGAAGCACGTTGGTGTTGTTTTGCTGCAACTGTGGAAATTCAGCTGACAGGCTGGTTACACGGACTGATTTTCAAATGCTACCCAAAGTTATATGAGGAGAGAAAAACATGTATGAATAAGTATCATTTGGATTTGAAATCGTACCATCTTCAGCCTATAATCATCAAATCCAACAGGACCCTATGATTGATTTTGAACTCATACATTTAATAAAAAAGATTTTTTTTCAAATGTTTTCAAAATATTTGACATGTTACATGGATAGATGGCTTGTTTTAAAACTGCTATATTTGACATTAAGGAATCATTTCATTGTTGATCTGTTGTGACATGAGGCTGGGACAAAGGAACTGAATGTGCTCCTGAAACTGAAAGACACTCTGCTGCAACACTGTGCCGAGGAAAATACATGCATATTGATTATGGAGTCTAATGTTCCTATTCACAAAGGATCCATGAACTGCAGGCTGACTCTGGTTTATTACAAAGGAACCCTAGAACAAGCTGTGATGGGTGTCTGCATATTCCACAGTAGTGCTTGTAGTAATAGTCGACAATGACGACATGAACTAAAGCAAAGACTCAGCAATGCCAAATGAAGTTTAAAAAAAAAGCCAGCGGGAGGCTTCTCAACATCAGCTATCGCGTGTTGCGTGTTGTTTTTTAGCCTTGGGCAACATCCACGGGGAGCACAGTTCAGAGCCAAGCAGCAGATTCTCACTTACAAAGAACTAAAGATCAAGCATTGGGTGCAATGGGTTATATAGGCCTCCCTGTGGCTTGTGGAATTGTATTGCACCTTTAATGTTTAACAGTCGTGTTTGTTTCTTTCTTTTTCCCCCCTCATTCTTTTTCCTCTTTCTGGTCTTTTATTTATTTTTAGACAGCGGGTATTACAGAAGAGAGATGAAGTAGCATTTGAAGCCCCAGTGGCTACTAGATACAGCTGCAGTGGCAATATCTACAGACATCTATTTCAAAAGGTGTAAGAGAATTGTTAGCAATTCCTTTGTCAGAACTATTCAACCCTCATTAAATGCATCATAGACCACCTAAAAATTAATTCAGCCTTTGCTAAATTATTTACAATGCAAACACATTAAGTATGCTGTAAATCCAAGAATTACAAGATCCAGTTGAGACTGGTGTGTTTACTACGTGGGGGAAACAAATGACTCCGCCACAAAGATGAAGAGCACCTGTTTCATGCACAGGGTCAGGATTAATTATTACCCCAAGGTCACAGCAGAGTGGCATTTGTGTTAACCTGAGGGGTACTCAGGCCAACAACAACAAGGGCACTTAATGGACCGTTAAGCTGACCAGAGGGGGCACTTGGACCACTCGGACCACTCATGTGCCTTTGGTATGACATTAGGACAAACATTAAGCGCAGAAGTGTACCATTAGAGAGAAGGAATATCCTGGTTAAATACAGCTTTTAATATAAAAAGGGCACTTACAGTAAAGAACACTAAAAAAAAAAAAGGGCACTACTAAAACAATGTTGTTGGCGGTAAACAGATTTACTCACCAGGAAGTGTCCAATAAAACATATGAAGAGGATCAAGGAAAGGATAAGAAAAGCCATTCCAAAAGATATCCCCAAGACAGTCGTCCTAAAAAAAAACGTCATCAAGATTAGTTCACTGAAGGTTTAATGTCATTATGCAAAATGTCATTAGCACTTCCCTTAGCTCCAAATGACTTATCAAGGCACAGAAACATAAGCAAAGTGTAGTTTAGAAGTTAAATATATTGCATAAGAATAAATATACCACACTTTTCCACACTGACAGAGTAAAACATTGTGTGAACAGTAATTTTACTTTCTTTAATACTTTGAAATAAAGCACACGTACTTTGGAAGGACGAGAATCTGCACAATAAAAATGCAGAAGAAGATCAAACAGGCGCAGGTGACGTAGTATTTGAAGGCCGGCAAAATTGTTGCTCTGTACTAAAAGGATAGAAAGAAGGTCAAGTTTCAACAAAAGGCTTTTAAAGCTGATATCAAAGCTACTTCAAAAGCGTCTCAACTGTGCACACAGATACCTCAAGTCTCCCTGTAATTTACAAGATTTCAGGCTTCCAAGTTAAGTGTAGGTAAAGGAACAAGCAGTAACTATACGTTCTGCAATTCTCTTTGAAACAACAACTCCGATAAAACCACTGTGGGGTGAATGATGACAATTTAGTTGTACTGCCTCTTACTGTACCTCCTTCTCCAAGGATTTGTTGTGAAAGAATAACGATATTCTTTGGATGTCCTCGGACTTGAGCCACTGTCTGGAAGCATAAAGACATCATTATTATAGACCAGATAAAAAAAAAAGAGAATACAGGCACTGTTAAAAGTAAATTAGATGTGATTTATACATAAAAACATGAAGATGTATTTGTTCAGAATGTTCAACAGGGATATGGAGAGGCAGGTATTAAATACACTACATCACATAGTTTGCTTTAAAGTGCCATTTTTGCCGTGTTTCATCAGTTACAGTTTAGAAGACTTTTTGCATATACTTTTTTGTCAATATCAGTTTGCTTTTATTAAATGACCCCTTACTTTTGGGAGTTTATCCCATCAAAGGTCCTGATCATTCTCTCGTTAAGTTCCTCCTCAAACCGTTTCTTCTGAGACTTCGTTCTTTAATGGATAACAAGAAGAAACAGAGACAGGATATCTTCTTTAGGTTCACATAATATTAGTCACACACATCAAAGCCTCTAGCAGAAGTCTAGTCTTATTAAACAGCTTGTCGTCTGTCTCTGTACTGTTAAGGGATGAGGATAATCCTGCCAAAGAAAATTTTGCCGGAGCTGTAAAAATGAGCAGCTTGCCTTTCTGATCTCCTCTGGAAGTGATACTGCCCCATCGGCACATCCTAGACACGGAACAAGAGGAGAGAGATGGGTTACAAGCTACAGCTGAACTTCCTCATCACCTAAATCTCAACATAGGTGTAGAGAAAACATTACACACGGCAGTGTTGATCTTCCCGTTCTCGTTAGTCATGCTGTCTCTGTGGTGCAGGTTGGCGAAGGGCTTGACTGCTCCCCAGGACTCCAGGTAGCGGGTCATCCTAACGGAGGCTCTCATCTTCGCTCCATCTACAGTGTGTCTGGAGCGGTAATGATGCTGTGGGCTCCGACGCTCCACCTGAAACAAACATGGAAATACTGTCATCTTATCTCATTTTATTCAATGTCCGATATTCGTTTCACCGAATGTGATGGATGTGATACGGCACCTTTGGGTTGATGACCAGATGAGTGATGACTCCGTGTTCCTTCAGGTATGGGTCTCTTTCTTGCCCATCACCATCTTCCACCTTATAGGAACCATTCAGGTGCTCCAGTGTCACTGAGGTGATGTGGACTCGCCTGGAAATGAAGAGATCTGTCAATTAATGGCTTTTCATGAATATTAAGAGAGGATCTGGTTTTCTTCTAGTATCTTTCAGCAAAGATCGACAGTAACCAACCAGACACATCTGATGCAGATAAAGTGTGATAAAGTAAATCTATCACAACGAATTTCTAAAAATTACACCACAATATTACCCAATGTTACCTTATGCAAATTGGGGCTGCAGGATCATAGTCAAAAAGCTAATCATTACAAATTTAATCAATATTGAGATGGGACAAAATATTTTTATTGCACTTTCACATTTAAATAAGCAAACCTTTACATCAACATGAGACTTAAAATAAGGTTCTTCTTCAACTGAATTCAGAGCATCTTCGTTTTGCCCGTCTGCTCTCTGTTATTACTCTTCTACTCTGGACTGCAGCCACAACATTCAGAAAAGTTTTTTTCACAGGCTGCCAACGTACGGTGCGTGCACAACGGCATCACAGCTCCCCAAATGTGAAGCCAAAACATCTCAATCCCCCACCGGTAGCTGGCTGTTAGTTTAGAAGCAATTGATTTGAATTTGATCCAGCTGAGTTTTCTATGAGTGGATCACACATTTTAAATGTCAATATCGCAGTCGATCATCTTCATTTAATTGTGGGAAGCCAAAATAGTGATCGCAATTTGATTAACCGTGCAGCCCCAATGCAAATGGGAACAAGTGCTTCTGTCTTACTTCCAGTTCACTCACCCTGGTACACCTCCTGCTTCCATATGATTGGCCAGCGTGACATCATGTGACCAAACATCATACTGCCATTTCTGAAGTCCAATCACACCACACAGGACATTCCCAGAATGCACGCCGACACGCATGCTGATGTCAACCCCAGTGGCATCTCGCACTTTCCTGTCATGCACCAAAAACAAAGTGTTACTAATGGTGCAGTACCAGAAGATCATCACCCATACCATATACCTAAGAGAAGAAATGCCTCTCTCTGTGTGACCTTTGTGATGCTGACTTTTTTTCTCACTTAATCTTTGTTATTTGAGGTCTTTTTCTCTCCATTAATTGTGTCGCAGCTCCCTCCCCATTGTTTCAGACTGAGGCCTAGAGGTGAGATAGAATCTCATACTTACCACCACACATTTGATGCAGCTAAATTGGCAATCAAGAAAAAGTCTCCACATCTGAGCTAATGGTTAGCAAGTACCTATCATCATTACGAGTGGGAATGTTTCAATACATTTAGTTCAAGAAGCACTGTGTTTGAAGGCATATCCGCACAATCTTTAAAATGCAGGTAGTCAAAAGTAGTACCTAAAATTTCCAGAAGTGTAATGAGACTCTTGAGAGTCTTCAGGCCGTAGCTGAGTTAACAGACACAAGAATCAGCATGAGGCAATTTTTTTTTTTGTATTTCATTTCTGCATTCAGTTTTCAGCCACTGCTGTGCTTGTTTTTTTTTGTAATTTATTTACATCCATTTTAATTTATAGTCAGATATTTTAACGTATTTTAACATCACTGAAACCCAAAGGTCTACCCAACATTAGTACTTCAGAGTTGGGGGATGTTTGTATGATTAACTAAGACATACTGTACAGGTAAAAGAGAAGCAAACATCTTAGAAAGCATTCTTCAGCAGCACTGTTATATAACCAGCACTTACTTGATGGCCTCGCACATGTCCAAACCCATTTTCACACAGTTCTTAGCATGGTTCGGCAGAGACTCCGGCAGGCCGGACACACAGTAGTAACAGTCGCCAAGGATTTTGATCCGCATACATTCATTTTCCTGCATATAAAAAAAAAGGTGGAACACAGGCGCAGACACACAGGGTCAGATCAAGGTCCCATTGACGGAGAGTAAAGGCAGCTTTTTAATTTAATCACATATTAACCCTTTGAGGGAATATCCAATGTCAGATTTTTTTACATTCAACATGCCCTATACACTAGCTACACTGTGTTTCGCTTTATTAATGTCAATGTGAGTGGGGAAAATAGAAGTCTCTATATTGTCTATGATCAGTCTGTCCATATATGACTGAACAGAAATAATTAGATTTTGAGAAGCTGCTATCAAAACCTGATAACAGTATGTTAAGCAGTTACAGTTAAGATTGAAAAAAAAAAGTTTTTTGTCAAGACATTTGCAGAACGAATTATTATTATAACATATTGCAAATCTGCACTGCAAATATATCAATGTGGACTTAAATCATCTGTACTTGATCAGGTATTTTCAGGAATAAGACAAATTCATCATGAAGCAATAAAAAGTGACCAGAAATGCAAGATACATCACCAAACGCTGGTTTATGACAGTGTAAAGGGTGGAGTTTACCCTTCGCATGGTGTGACAGCGTGTAGGATGTTTTAGAGATGTATCGTTTAGCACCCAGTGAAGAAGCGAAAGTGTTGTTTGGATGTGTTAATTAGTGACAAAGTCCAATAGTGAAATGTTTACCTTGGCAATTTGATCAAATTTGCCAAACAGCTCATTCAGCATGTGCACCAGCTCGCCAGGTGAGCAGTCACTGGCCAGCCGTGTGAATCCCACTATATCAGCATACAGTATACTAGAGATAGGGGGGAAAAAAAATCAATACACTATTATTTAATGGTTTTATATGTTTTACAGGAAAACCTGTAGTTTTTTTAAAACCACAAATATACATTATTTGTAAATGTGTACTCTTAGACACTCAGTATGTGTCACATATGTGTCTACAGTAGCTCAGTACAGTACTGCTTCGTCATATAAGTGGTAATCCAAATAAAAAATACATGCCTGACATTAGTGTGTCTCTGGACATAGAGGTTGTGAAAATTGTTTGTGTTCTCAATCTGGCCAAAGTTTGGGCCCTTTAGTCTCTGGATGATCTCAGCCTTCATCACACGGGCAATGTGTGCTGGCAGCAGAGACAACAGGAGACGCTCCTAATGGCAGCAACACAAAGAGAGAAGAAGAAGTAGCACAGGGATGGTCAGGAAAACTAATAAGCTAATTTGAAAACAATCAGCATCTGTAATATTGCATGGTTTCATATAAGAAATCATCTCTGTGTTGTAATCACACAACAGTGTAATAACAATCCGACAATGCAAAAAGACGCCCAACAGTTCATTCGTTTTACCTTCAGAGTATTTTCACACAGAGATTCACTGCTTCATTGCCCCAAAGAATCACTCACTCTCTGTCAGTGGTATGACGCAACATAAGTGTGATTAGAAGTAATGTAAATGCAAAGAACTAAGCTTTAACTTTATGGATGGTAAATGGACTTGCTTTTATATAGCGCTTTTCTAGTCTTCCGACCACTCAAAGCGCTTTACACTACATGTCAGCATTCACCCATTCACACACACATTCATACACTGATGGCAGAGGCTGCTAAGGTGCCAACTTTGCCCATTACGATCTAATCTCATTCCCACACCGATGGCTATGCCTTCGGGAGCAATTTGGGGTTAAGTGTCTTGCTCAAGGACACAACGACATGTGACCTGGAGCAGCCGAGGATCGAACCACCGACCTTCTGATTGGTGGACAACCTTCTCTACCCTCTGAGCCACAGCCGCTTTAGTAACAAAAGAAGCTTTCAGATCCAAAGTCTGGATATTTATGTAATCAAAGTATAATCCCCAGGGACCTTGACTTGTCACTGAAAAGGTTTTTACATTTTCAGCAAATTGTTATTTAATTAAATTCAGTCCTAATTTAATTCTGAAGCATCAATCTTTGATGACGGGAGACAAAAAGTTGACACCATTATGTCGCCAGCCTCCATGAAAGCTTCAAGTGTGAAGGTTAATTGGGCACTTCATCGTGTCAGGTTGACTTCCTGTAACTCAAATTAATGATCAAGGTAGAAAAAAAACTCTTACAGTGCACATTATTTTACTGACAGCCACCCGAAGACATGCTCAACTGTTACTCACCTCACAACTTTGGTTTTATTTAGTGGTAGCTTAACCATCTCTCTCTGTTTTTCCTCTGAGGTTACTGTTGGTATTACTCTAAGCCAATCTGCCCAGTAATTAGCAAATAAAACTCCTCTTAGGATGAGAAGCTCAAGATTGGAGAAAACACTTAATTAAGCCAATGTCAAGTCCAACTCCAACAAGTTTTCTGCACCACTGATCAGCTCCCTGCCCCACTGCTGAGGCTCAGAGGGTTCTACTGTACGTGAAGGAGAGGTCCATGGTGGCTGCTAACAAACGCTGCCAGGACTTCGGGTTTATGAATTCACAGAGTCCCACTTGGACCACTCACACCAAAAATGTATGCACTCACTGTACTGCAGGGCACTTTGGATAAAAGCATGCAGCAAACAGCATATATTATGAGCACCCGAGAGAACATGCACAGTTACCACCATCTGTCGCAGGCAGCAGTAGCACTCCAGGGCTACTGCAAAATGCTCCACCCGAAGGCATTTTCAGCTCCACTCATGGCAGTTGTAGCAACACAAGCTGGATTCACCATAGGGATAACCAGCTCCACCCCAAGCCTGGGCTTTCACAACAACAGCTGGATTCACCCTCATCTGACTGAACCCAAGGGCTTCAACTATAGCAGCTGTGGTAAAGCCATAGCTATATCCCAGGCTCGCACAGCAGTGAGCTTTAATCAACACCTTGCTAATTTCTCGCAGGAAGCCATGCTGCTTGTAAGCAGCAGCAGCACCACCTGTGTTCACCTGCATTCATTGTACTAACCTGCTCCGACTTTATACACAGCATGTGGAGAAAAGCATAAAGGCATACTGTACATACAATGTTGCTGGATGGCTACATATCACAAATAGAATTAAGTATTATTGGCAAATGATGGCATCTGCACACAAACAGCATCCAAACAAGCTTTTAGAATTTCAAAGGGGTTTTAAAAACGATGTGGCGAAGAACATCTCTTTTAAAAAGCAATCCAACAAATATTTATGTGGAAAGACAGATTCAATGAGACAATAACTACAAAATGTGTTACTGAATTACAATTACTCTCAAAAGTGTGCAGTAGGAAAAAAGAAAATAGTCAAGTAACGAATGAAGTCACTCACTATCATAGGTTTTATAAAAACCTTATCTCCGGTATTTGAGATTTAACAAATGCTGTAGGGTACCCTTACGTTAAACAACGTAACTCTGAAAACGATGTAATAGATGAATCACATATAACTGCCTAAAGCTGTATCAATATCCAATCACTATCATCCAAAATGCTGCGCAGAACAAACACACACACAAAAGAAGTACCAGGATTGGATGTTCACAGACTCATTTACTGCAGTTGAAAATGTAGTTGCAGATGTTCTTATATCTTGTTAATCAACTGCAAAAACTTCAGCCAGCAGCCACAGAGCTTTTACTACAGAGAATTGAACACATGCAGGAGGCTCCAGGGACTCAACATAATCATCACACTAACTGAGGTCATTAACAATTACCACATTCTGTAAAACACAACTCCTGTGTCCTGACGCGAAACCTCTGTGGAGTCCTTCTCTTCCTAAACCACAGCAATCGAGCACTGACAGCTATATATATGCAGAGCCTAATGGATCGGATGACTCACAAATTTTAGGTAAAATTCTGCAGGCACAGCAAGAAGATAAATGTTAAATGCCTGCAGAGGGAATGTTTAACACCACTACGACACTAAAAAATATATTTACTTTAAGATGGATGAAGTTGCAGTGAGGATTGTTCCATGAAAAAACTAAATCAGTTATTTTGCTCTGGATTAAATATCAATCTCCAAGTCCTGGGTGTGCCATAATGTTTTAATTTAGCTACTCTCTCATTTGTTGCCTTACACAGACATTGCCATCATCATCATCATCATCATTACTGCCACACTCTCATTCATCTGACATAACCCATTCCTCATTTGTATACATTTTCATTCCCCATAACTTCCATCATTACTGTAATCAACGCGACTACATGTACTCAATCACTCACTGTCTGCCTGACTTTCACCGGCTCGCTGGTCATTAAGACTTATTGACCACTTTACCTGTTGTCTCTTCTCAAACTCCAGTTTAATTGGGGACTTGATGCAGTTGCAGGTGTCCTGATAAGTCTGTTTCAGTGCCAACTCCATCAGATGCTTGTGGTACGCCCCCGCCATGTTGCCACACATGAAAATGATAACATTGGCCAAAATCTGTACGGGAAGAGAGCACAGACAAAGCTGGTATTAGATAAATATCAGACAAAAATCATCTTCAAGTAAAACATATTAACAAATAATCCGGCATTTATTTGAAAGAGCATACATTCAACATTACTATCTGTTGGTGTGTTACCCATTTTATCCTGTCGCCACAGTTAAAAGACAATTACACACCTTACGATCAATGATCAAGTCATGAAATAGCCGTTTTCTCATGTTTCAATATGAAAACAGTACAATGCTTTAGGCATTTTAAGTCCTGGGGAGGCAATGAGATTTTATGACATGGAACCAAGGCTTAAGTAAAACCTCTTAAGTCAGAAATAGGACAAAAGCTTTTCCTTAAGGGCACTAGGCCATGGCAACTGAGATCCTGCTGTGATGTCAACATCCAGCACTGCACACTGTGTTTAAGGGCAATGTGGAATTCACAAATAACACAGCTTAATTCATTTTCTTGTGAATCAGTTATTCAAAGGAAACCGTTTCCACAGCACCTCAGAGATAGAGAAATACAGTGCAGTGGTAAGATAGGAGAATTAGATGTGTGTGACCTCTATGCCTCCCCTGCTCAGTTGTTTTTTGCGTAAAAATAGTGTCATGTATTCTCCGCATCAGCTTTACTGCCTAATGATGTGTCGGCACCTCTTGTCTATAAATAAATAAACTTTCCATTCAGGTTCATCGTACACAAAGAGGCCTGTCTGTTTCTCAGTGTTATTACGACAAAAAAAAAAACCTTACCCATCCGGTATTTATTGTCATAAG